>PVHP010025968.1:0-24832 GCA_004024765.1 Zapus hudsonius | reverse complement strand
AGAAGAAGAAGAAGAAGAAGAAGAAGAAGAAGAAGAAGAAGAAGAAGAAGAAGAAGAAGAAGAAGAAAGACAGAGAGAGAAGCTTTTAACCGAACGTATGACAGTTCCAGGGGAAACATAAAAACCTATGGAAATATCCAATTATGTCTAAAATGTGCCAAGAAAATCGTGTCTTTTTAATAATACATACAGATATTGTTATGTTTTTTAAAGTGATTTCCAACAACTCAACAAAATCTCCTTAGTACACAATTTCACACATATCCATGAGTCTCATATTCTTACAGACTTGCTTCTTTGAGTCAATTACCAAAATTCACTCACTTATAATTCTCAGCCTCATTTGAATTTTTTTAAAATTTATTATTATTATTATTATTATTATTATTATTATTATTATTATTATTCCATTCAATATGATTTTCAAAGTAAATACTGCAGCTGCCTTTCACCCTCAGGGTTTCAAACTCTGCCAGGCATCTCTTCTCTCTTCTTCAGCTATCAGTACCTGCATATTTATTCAAAGTTGAGATTTTTTTTCTTTTAGTGATCATTTTTGTTTTTACTGAACAAAGTAATTATCTCACTTCATTTAGATACTAGATGCATATGCGATTATATTTGCTTTAAACTTATGTTTTATAGTTGTGTTTTTAATAGTGTAAGAGTGATTTCAAGTATTCTGGTATTTCAATGTAGTGATGGAATTGATGAGATACCTGTACTAGCAATTGAAAGGTAGTGAGCAAGCAGTTTTCCTGCGGATTTCAGATAGGTAGCCTTAAACTCAACGATTTTCCTCATAGAGGTATGATTGAAAATTTAAATATGACATTTTTATCAGCATAGTCTTAATATTCCTGAACTTTTTCTATATGATATACCTGGGAGATTTCATTTATTAAAATAGGATAAGGATATTCACATTGTGAAATGTATATTATTGAAAATGTCATATAATTTTAAAATCTGAATTTACATTGAAAGTAGTCATTGTAATTATCATTTTGTCTGGATAAAAGAGTATTTTCAATTAAGATTCTGTCAGATTCACTCAAACATCTTAAAACAAATTTAATTTGTGCTTACTTGAAACACATAGAAACCCATGAGCTATGATTAACAAGGGCTGGAAAAGAAATACTGTAAGCTTTTATTTATTTTTTTCAAGTAAATTCTTTTAAAATGATTTCATTTAATCTTTTAGGTTTCATACTCTGATTTGTATTCTTTCTTTCCAAATGAACAAACAAACTAAAAAATTATCAGGTTGGAGAGATTTCACAGTGGTTATGGCACATGCTTGCAATGCCTAAGGACCCCAGGTTGGATTTCCAGGTACCCAAGTAAATCCAGATGCACAAAGTGGTGAATGCATCAGGAGGCTGGAGGCTTGAGACATTGCTTCCCTTAACAACAACAGCAACAACAACAACCACACACACACACACACACACACACACACACACACAGAAAGAAACTGGCTACTTCTTGTACAATTCATAACCTCCTATTCCATGGACTGTTCCAGCATTCCTACTGAGGAGGGACCTCAGTGGGTTGGCGAAGGGAGGAGGGAAATTTGGTTGCCATCAAAAAACTTTCTCATCCAGTGTATGGAATTATCAACAATAAGTTAAAAATAAATAAAATGGGAAAACACGAGAAAGAAGCTTGTGATTAAGAACAGAATGGATTTGTAAGCTATCCAAATGTATGTTTGTTCATAGTACTATTGTTTTAGCAAGGAAAAGGTGATAGGTAAATAAAATATGCAAATCAATAATGAAAAATGATATTTTGTGAAATTTTTAAAATTCATAATAAAAGTCTAGATGTCATTGAAAAATGCTCAGTGTGATCAAGTTCACATTAATGAATGAGAGAGTGTTGGGTAGGATACACTTAGGTCAAACCAGATGCTGATGGATCATTGAAGAAATCAAAACTGATAGGGAACCACCGATCAGCTTACCTCCCTGATAATATAAGCGGATGAATTTTTGAGAGCAGGTGGGAAAGAGATAGGATTTAGTATATAACGTAAGCTGGTCTCTATCATGAGATCATCCTGCCTATACCATAGGCTTATAGAATGCTTTCAATAATGTAGAAATACAGTATTAATATGGACATTTATAAGCTAATAATGAGAACATTCAGCACAGAACATTCTTTGAAAGTTTTAGGAGAATAATAATATTATAATAATATATAATATTTTATGTAATAAATATTATAATTTATATTTTAGTAAACACTTAGCACTTTATTTAGTGCTATATTTAGTAAAGCACTTAGCACTGCTTTGCTAGAAAAGTGCTGGTTATTATAAAGGAATAGTTGTTACACAAAATAAAATAATGGATATTCTTTCCAGGCAAGGTTTCGTTGCAAACGATCTTTAGAAATTCTTTAAAAATCAAAGCAATAGTGGATCAGAAGCACAATGTCTCCAGGATAAATTTAACAGTGATAGTCAAGAATACCTCTATTTTTAAAATCTATTTATTAGTTTTTTGCAAGCAGAGAGAGATAGAAAAGAAGACAGAGAGAATGACCACAGCTGCTGCAAACAAGCTTGAGATGCATATGCCACCTTGTTCATTTGGCTTTATGTCAGTACTGGGGAATCGAATCAAGGTCCTTGGACTTTGCAGGCAAGAGCCTTAACTGCTGAGCATCTATCCAGCCCCCCCATATCTGTATTTTTGACACAAGTGTCATGATTGGATTTATTAAACAATCAGTAGTTACATTGTTCCAGAGAAGGTGAGCTGGGGACACAGTAAGAACATTTCTCTTCAGAAATGGAGTGAGAGAAATGAGATACCATGCTGACTACTCCCCAGCTGACATGCTACAATAAAGCCTCTCCATCAAGTCACAAAAAAAGCTGTTGTGTCATAAAAGCAATAGATTAGGTACCTCCAACTCTAGACCTGATTTCTTCTGTACATTCTAGACTCTTGAATGTGCTAATGCCTTTCTAACAATCTTGGGCTATAATGTGTTGTCTCTCTCTGAATCACCATAGAGTTGAGAGAGCTGAGCTGTGGAGTATTTTTTTTCCTCCTGTCACATCGGGGCTCTACCGAATGACCTAATTTAACTAAAAGATTCTCTAATGGCCAAATCCCCAAAAGAGCCACAGTGGGCATCAGGAGCCCACACATGAACTTGAGGTGGCAACAAAGGTTGTCCACGGGCTCTATACATGAACTGATTCATCTCACTTGTCATTAAATGTTGAAAAGCAATTGGGCTGAGGATCCAGAGTTTACTAGCAATTAAGAAATACCAAAAGAAAAAAGAAAGAGAGAGAGAGAGAAAGAAAGAGAGAGAGAAAGAGAGAGAGAAAAGAAAGAAAGAAAGAAAGAAAAAAGAAAGAAAGAAAGAAAGAAAGAAAGAAAGAAAGAAAGAAAGAAAGAAAGAAAAGAAAGGCCACCAGTTATATTTGCTCTTGCCTATATCACCAGTTGTCAGGAGGCTGAGGCAAGCAGACCCCTCAAATGAGTTTGAGGAAGAGCAAGTCACAGGATTACTTTTCAGAAGAATTGTAAAGAACTTAGAAATTATTCAAATATAAGGAAACCTATGTCCTAAAGAAAAATGGCTAATTCTACAAAGATGTGTGGGTGGTCCTCAAACTATTTGCATTTAGTATCTTTTTTATAGCTCAGAAACTAGGCCAGGCAAGGTGACACATGCCTTTAAACCCAGCACCAGGAGGCAGAGATAGGAGGATAACCGTGAGTTAGAGGCAACCCTGAGAATAACATAGTGAATTTCAAGTCAACCTGGGCTAGATGAGATGCCTATGTGAAACCCCCCACAAAAAGTAATAAAATAAAATAAAAAATGTATAAGATCCAGAGAATTCTTTATTCGTATGTGGTAGAACTGTTAGAATTTATATTAGAAATTAAATCTGGAAATATTCTATGAGATAAATTCATTAAAAGTATCAAGAATAACAAATAGAGTAATATTTAAAATAAATAATGTATATTGTACAACTGTTTTTAGTAACAAACAAAATTAAATACTAGTGAAAGGAATAATTTTCATTGTTAGCACATGTCTTTAATAAGTAGGTTAATGAAGGCTAAAGGCATCGAGGAAGATAAACTCCATGTGCTGAAATAGCATTCATCTGCAAATGAAGAAAGAAAACGCATCCCTTCACCATCCTCTTGTAAAGGAAAATTATGAGAGAAAAGAATTATCCTAACAATATTTCTGACCTCTGGCACTCTTGGAAAAATTTTCAGATAATCCTTATAAAGTGCCATACACTATGCTCCATCAAGCCCATGAAAGGCGAGTGGACTTTGGATCAATTAGATGATAGTTGCACCAACATTCCTCAGGGCCAGCTGATGTCTTTCCTCACCGTCTTCTTGGATTTCATGCTTGTCAAGGACCACCTGTAACTCTGTTGTCTGAAGCAAGGGGTTCAATGCTTCACCTCCTGGAGCAATCTTCAACAACTCTTGTGGCTGGACAAGGTTAGACCTGCGTGGGACCATCACATAGCTTGTTCTCTTCCTATAGAAAGTCCAGTGCCAGAATTTAGGGTTTATAATAATGACTAACTCAAAAATAATCTGCCTGAAGTTGTTTTTTATAATTCTCAGTATGATATGAACACAGATTCACAGATAAGGGGAAGTCTCTGCAGTACTAGCCTTAAAGAGTTTTTTTAAAAAATATTTTATTTATTCATTTATTATTTATTCAGTTTCAAGGAGAGAGAAAGAGAGAGAGACAGAGAGAGAGAGAAAGAGAGAGACAGAGAGAGAGCAAGCACCAGGGCCACCACCTTGTGGGTCGGGCTTATGTGGGACCTGGGAAATTGAACCCGGTGTCTTAGGCACTGGAGGCAAGTGCCTTAACCGCTGAGCCATCTCTCCAGCCCGACTTTTTTTTCTTACAACATGCAAAACATTATTTCTTCATCATTTAAAAATGAAGTCAATCTTTTAAGGTCTTCAAACATATTTTTCAAAGGATTACTATTGATGCGTGTGAAGAATATATACATGTATACATATTTATATTTAATTTAGTTATTATTCCAATATTATAACTAATCATTGAATTACAACAAAAAACTTAAAAGAATATACTATTTCTGAAGTATCTTTTACTTAATGTATTGGTATTAAAATAGTACTATATATAATAGAAGAAATTATGAAGCATAAAATTTGAAATGAAAAGATTAGTTAGATCAGACCAAGGATAGGCATTATATAATACTCTACAAATTATTATAAATTGAAGTATTTAGACAACTAAATCCACTTGTTCTTTGATTTTTTTTTTATAAATGTGTGATTTTACTAACATGTTTTAGAGCAATTTGTATCAGAAAGATGTTTGCAACTCTGAATCAGAAATAGTGGAAAATTTTAAAAAATCTCAGAAACCATAATATGAATATAACTTCTTAATGATGTACAGGGATAATTAAAACTCTTTTTAAATAATTTCATTAATAATGTTAACTGACTTCTGTTCATTCCTGTTCTATTACATCATTAAATATTGTTGAGTTAGGTCCTGACATTTTATTCAAAATTATGTATCTGGCATTTAAGTGTTCAGCTCTAAATGTTAAGGATGTCAATTATATAAGCATTCATCTCTTTCAGTATGTTCTGTCATCAAACTTTAATGGTGGAAGTGTTAATTCATTTCAAGTAGTCTCAAATATCTGCCCTGAAGAAGGTTGGTACTCTACAAGTGTTCTGACAACCTCTGGTAAGCAATTACTCTTGAAAATATCTCTGTAAATTCAACTCACTCCTAGAGGCATTTTAAATTATATACCATTAAAATGTAATGCTTCCTTAAATGACAAGGTCAGGCCAAAAATCAAAACTGTACACTTATTTTTATCTGATGCATACTCAATCCAATAAAAATGTTTCACCTTACACTTCCAACTAGGAGAGATAAGTTATGCTATACTGAGAGGTATGTAGTAATCAAGATAAAATGTTATTTACCTTAACAATAAATCCATACTATCGAATCATGCTCCTGGAGAAAATGGTCTATTTGTGTAAAGAATACAAGATTGCACAACTGTAAATAATCTAAGACAAAAATGCACTAAATAAACTTGTTAAAATGTCTCTTCGTAACCTTCATCTAAAATATGTGACTGTTTTCAACCAAGCTTTTCTAAATCAAGTAAAAAAAAAGGGAGGTACATGAAATTACCCTGAAACATTTAAGTGAATATATCAATGACAGTGTGTCTTACAAAGAATTCAGGGAATGTAATAATTATATCTGCCCCTGGAGATACCAGAGTAAATATATAATTAGGGAAAATTTTCACAATCATAGACTTCAAAGAGAGTTATGGGCAAAGTCATCTACTTTTATTTTTACTCTACATTGTAGATGCAATGTTGATCATGAAACTAATTTGATAATCTGCGAACAAATGAGGAGTAAGCATGTTTTCTAAATTTATGATAACTGGAATGTGTGTCATTATCTCTCCTGTGGTGATCAATCTTTCTGATCAGTTTGACTGCCTTTAGAATCAAGGATTCTTTGCAGACAGGTTGAAATATTAGGAAAAAGAAGAACTATTTAAATAAACATTTCATTATTATGTATGAAAACATGAATTTCAAACTGAATACAGTAGAATATACGTTCTTAACCTTGGTGTTCTTACTTTTCTCATCACCCTGAGAGAATTAAAAAGAAAAGGAGTGTCTACAGACAGTGCAGTTCACCTTGAAGAAGGTGTGGGGGCAGGAGTATATGATGCACTGCAATTGACATAGTGTGCCTTTGCTGAAAGAATAATATTGACGTTTTTTACTTGGGAATCAGTAATTTTTTAAAATATTCTTTGCTTTGACAAAGCAATTTGTTAAAATATGTCCTGCAAATATGGCTGAATCAGTCTATAATAATTGGAATGGTGTCATTTTTTATCACTTAATTCCTAGGGAAGAGTAATTGAAAGTATGTTTTCTTAACTAAGGTTGTAGATTGTAATAGTGGAAGCCTAAAAATTTTTGGTTGTTACTCCTTGACTCATATGTATCATCTCTCTCTCTCTCTCTCTCTCTCTCTCTCTCTCTCTCTCTCTCTCTCTGTCTCTCAGGTGTGTGTGTGTGTGTTGTATGCATGCTCATATATATGTATTTCCATGTATATGTGTGCAGGTGCACATGCAATGTGCACATATGCTTATGCAAGCAAGAGGTCTCAGCCTGCATGCTATCATGAGGAATGCCATCCACCTCTTTTTGAGATAGAATGTCTTTGTCCTATAGTTTATCAATAAGCCTAGAAAGCAAGCCAGCCAACCTCTGGAATCCTGGAGTCTTGCTTTCCAGAATTTGGGATTACAAACAGTGATGGTTAGGTTTTATTGTTTTAAACTTGATCTGTTTAATAATCTTGGGTGTGTCTCTGAGGATGTTAACAGGAAGACAGCCCTCTCAGTAGGAGGCAGGATGTAAGGAAGCTCAGGGAAGGTAGAAATTAAATTGCTGCCTGGGAGGCCAGGGCTGAATGAAAGTCCAGAGACTCAGGTGGTAAACAAGTCTGTGATAGGGTTTCAAGAGCCCACCCTAAGGCTATGTAAAGAGGAAAGAAATCTCCTTAACCTTCTGTTCTCTGTGTGTGGTGCTGGTGATGGGTTTCTATCTCTGCTTGGACCTATGAAAGGGGGCCAGCCTCTGTAGCCATTATGGAACTTCCCCTAGATCTGTAGCTTCATTAAATCCTTTCCTCCCATAACTGTGCCTGGTTTGAAGATTCATCCCAGGACATGAGACTGACTAGGACACCAGTATTTGCCACTTCATGGGTCATAGGGATAAAATGCAAGTCCCCATGATTGCAAGGGAAATACTTCATCCTTTAGCCTGTTTCCCAAGCCCTATTTCTCTGTGAACCTCTTCCTACGTCCCTGGAACTAGCTCCCTGCATCAGCTGCAAAGGGTAGACGTTTGAATGTGATTGTATGTATAGGCCCAGGTATTTTTATTGTTTGGAGCTTAAATCTGCAACAACCTCCTTGATGAGGTTTCACTGGGGGCAAACTTTTAGTCCAACCCTAATGTTTGGGAAGAACAATTTGAGCTCTTGCTGTTTGTGTTTGCTGGCTGTTGGTGGTGTCTTCTCCCACCATGATGGTGCTTCCCCTGGATTCTGTGAACATGAAATAAACACTCTCCTCCTCTAAGCTCCTCCTGGATAACTATTCCAGTGATGGAAAAGTAACTGAAATAAATGTGTTTACGCATTTAATAGGTCATATTACACAGCAGATTGAGATGTAACAATATAGCAATTGTTACAATGTTCAACAAGATTTAATATCAGATGAAAGAATTTGATATAGTGTGATGAAACTACCTTTTTAAAAATAGTACACTAGAAAAATGTTGCAACTTTTTAAAATATGCATGAAAATGTGTAAGATCTCCACAGTAAAGTCCCATATTTCAAATAATATCACTGTATTTTCATTAATCATTTTATCTTTTCACTACGAAAAACACTTCCAATTTCATGCTTTAATACTTCTGTAACGGGAACTGGGCACAGAGGGTGAATACCCAGGGCCTCACCGCTGCACTTCCCCCAGAGTTTGTGTCTCAAAATACCAAAGAATTGGAGAATCCGACAGAAAGCCTTTTCTTATTAGCACAATTATTCTAGGTTAGTGTCAGTTCAAAGGATTTGGGAAAGAGAAGGGGGAAGCAGCCCAACCACCAAGTTCAACCACCAATGTGGGGAGAAAACTTGGAGAGTTTTAATAGAATTTAAGCTGTTCAGCTAAACAAGCAGAAAGGGGAAAGATGAGAAGGAAAAATTCAGGTGTAAGAGAAATTCAGACTATAGTGGAGGCTGGGGAGACCTTACAGGTCCCTAGAGAGCGAGAAGTCCTTTTTCTAGAACGCCATATGGAAGAAGAAAAGACCTTTGTCCTAGGGGAGTTCATTTTTTTTTAAGTTCCCCCAGGTAAGTCAGAGAGACAGCTGATTGGTCTATACCTGACCAATCAGTTTTAGTGCCTAGCTTTTAGTTCTAGCTACACACCTCCCACTCAAGGGAAGGGTGTCTATGGAACTTGCCTGACCCATCACACTTCTAAAAATTTTCTGTAAAAGCCAACAGATAATTATTTACTTGTGTATAATAGTGGGTTGACACTTATACATCACTGTAATTTTACTCTCAAAAATTGATTTCAAATATATTTTACATAAACTTCAATCTATACAATATCAGAATTATAATTTAATTTTTATGAAATATTTTGTGCTTCTATTAAGAATAATACGAAGAATAAAATCCTCATAACTGGGTTAATCAGCTTGTTGAGTTGTTACCTGTAAAGCATTTAGCTTGGAGCTTGCAAAGAAACAGTATTCAAAATGATTGATTACCATTATTAAGGATAATTATTAGTGATGCACTCTAACTTAGATGGATTATTCTGGAGAGAATATATTTTTTATGACAAAACTATGGGCAGTGGTTTGTCTACATTTTCAGAAAATGTACTCAGCACCTTTATTAGATAGTTCTGAGCAATGTTTTATCATTCATTAATATATCTAAAATGAATTAATTTATGACAAACACTAAATTTTAGTGATTCAAAGCAGAAATATATAAACGTGTTCATTTTTATATTTTTTATTAAATTATGTCCTTTTGATGGACTCAGCAATTTTAAAATCTATTCAAATAATTTATTTTAAATTATGTAGAAAATAAGAGGAAATCCACCTATAATTTTGAGTTCTAATATCTACCTCTTTAACACTTGCTCCCTGTCCATTTTTATTCAAGGCTATATTCATTTGCACACATTATTAATGTGTTTCTTCAGAAATCTGTATGGAATGTGAAATACAAATTAGATTTAAATTTCTCAAATCCAAATAGTAAAATATGAGGACCAAAAAAAATTAAAGAACACACTGATCATTTTTATGTTATCACATATTGAAGCTACTGAAATGGTGAGGAAGCATTAACTTTGTTTATTAATTTTGTCACAACCAAAGTTGAATATCAAACACTGTTAGGTGGAAATTCAGGCAACAACTCAGTCCCCCCCAACCACAACCAGTGTGGCTGAGCTTCAAGAGAAGTTTCAGCACCAAAGCCTGCCTCCTAAAAAGTAAAGTCCCCCACCTGCTGTGTCTCTGTCTGGATGGAGGGACTGTCCTTCCCCATGCTGAGAGCTACATGACCATCTGGGCCCTTGCCCCAACCTGGGCATTCCCCTTAAATTCCTGATCTGACTTTCCAATGAGCTTTTTCTCACTTGGGAAACAGCCTGCAGCTCAGGGTCCCTTTTGTCCAATTAAAGCAGCTTTCTCTAGTAGTGGTCCTTCTAACAAATGCAAAGTCCAAAAACAAAGAGGGCAACTATGAATGCACAACCCAAGGCATAAGTTACTTGGCTAATCCTGAATTTATTAATGTTAAGATTGATGAAAAGAACCAAAGGACATATTTTCAAATAATTCAAAACATATGAGAATTCATTCATAATTAAAAATTTTAATAGTTTATTCATAAATAAACGTATAAGAGTATTGAGTTAAATTTGTAAGAATAGTACAAGAAATTGGTAATTCACATTATATAGCTTGAGTGCCATCCCATGGCGAGGGTCATTCAAAATTGCATTAGAATGATCCATTAATTTCTTTTTGTAACATTGTAGGGTTTCCCTCTTCCAAAGTTTTGAATCCTTTCACATTTTTCCTGCAACACAGCACCAAAAGTACTATGAAGTACATGGCAGGACCTATCAGCACATTGCTCCTATGTCCAGTACCATTTTTCTTTTTTGGATCAGTTACTTTTTCATTTCTAGGACAATAATACCCGACTACAAGAAGCTTAAGGAAGGAAATGATTGATTTTTGGCTTGTAATTGAGGAGACATCAATCATGGCACAGAAAGCATAACAAAACATCACATTGTCACATCAGTTGGGAGGAGATGGTAAGACGCTTGGTGTCCAGATTGCTTTTGCTTTTTCATACAGTGTAGGACTCAGTCTGTGGAATGATACTGCCCACAATTAGGGTGATTTTATCCTAGCCTCATTTAATCTAATATTGAAAACCTTTACACAAATGGCAAGAGATCTGACTCCATGATGATTCTCCCTGGGTGGCATCCAGAGATTACCCATGTCATCTTCCTTCTTATACATCTTCTCAATATATTGAAGGCAACACACTTTATAAATAAACTTTTTAAAAGAGTTTCCTTCATTCAAATACAGTATGGAAGATATACAGAAAGACAATGACACTAACTGGGATACAAGTGATTTGTACTACTCCAGGCTTGAGAAATGGCTTATATGTATCCACAAAATTAATGAGGTGTTGCATTATGAGGTCCTGAAAAATGCTAGAAAAATGAATTAATGATAACTAGATGAGAATAACAAAGTGATGGGGACATAGACAAAAGTTATCAGGGCATGGAAAGGCATAAATACTGACTTCAATAGGACTTGATTCAAGAAAAAGAAAATGGTAATTTATTTGTCTTTAACATTAAACTGGAAGAGTGGGTAAGCATAGAAAGTCCTCTGAATTGAAATATTTCCTCTTGGAGAGAGAAGGGAGGATGCTAATGGCACGAAGGAAATAAGGAGCTTCAAGAGAGGCAGGAAGGAAGTAAATCAAGTTTGTGGAAATTCCTGGATCTAACAAGAGGCATAAGTCCCCTCATCATAGAAGCAGTAAACAATAACTTCAGAAAACCCAACCATCCAGTCCTTCCCTGTGCCATGATTTTCTCTCCTGTGAGTTGGCTGACTTAGTGGTCCATGTTCCTATTAAGTCAAATCACAGCCATGAACCTGTAAGTTACCGAGATTAACTCATTGCTTCACCATGGTGGACTTCAGTGTAATCATTACTGTGGTCAGTTTTGGGTCCCTATAGAAGGGTGAATAGATATTTGTTCATGTCTCCTCAGTGGGGAAAAATACCACAACAAAGGCTTCACTAATATGGAATAATGAATTATTGACAGAAAAGGACATTTAAAGGGAGATATAGAATATGGAGCACATGGTTTTCAGTTCTGTTACTTAAGTAACAAGCATAAAAGTTACTACTGGAGAATTTTACCCAGGTCAGGATTGAGTTGAGAGAACATAAATGTAGGTACCGAAAAGAAGCTCAGTTATAGAATTTTCAAAGGATGTGGTCATTTAAAATTCCTGTAAGATAGTTTAGTAGATTTGAACTATTTCATAAATGCAATGTAGATTGTTTTGTGGATGTTTAATAAAGAGATTTAATAATTCATTTTGTATTTTTGGTGTACATGATAAAATCAATAAGATTATGGATAAACTGAGGAACATGATTTCTATGGCACAGAAAAAAAATACAACCTAAATGGGTGTTTAGAAAAATATGGTAGTTATTTTTAAAATGTAAACTTAGAGAACATAGTCATTTTGAATAAATCTGTCGATGTTTGTTTTGAGCTAATGAATATTACATACTTTCTCATTATCCAAAGTCTCATATTTTTCTCAGGTTTCAAATAAATCTCTTTATCTAGCATGTTTTATAAAATATGATCATCTTTAGTTATGAAATTTGGTTCATTTAGAAAAATACTTTTAATTACAAATACTAAAGCTACAGGCTAAGATCCAGAAATTGAAATTATGAACAGAGCACAATTCATTGAACTGTCCCATGGGATGACATTAATTTCAATAATGTGTCTGCTGTGAACATCATCCGTATGTGTGAGATTAATCACTTTTTAGCTAGATGCATTGTTAGAATATTTGATGCATATTAATGTCCTAACACTTATGGTTATTTATCTTCATATTCCAAGTTGTCACAAGCTCAGTATTTATAATGTGGAAATTCTTTGTCCTGGATAGCATTCTCTTATGCACATTTTTAAATCAGGTTAGGAATCTTAGGCATACATGATTATACTCTTACAAAACATCTTTAAATTTTTTTAAGTGAACATTGTTAAAGTCTGAATTATTTTTTGATAGCATGTCAAGTTCAAGAAAATTCTCATTAGTCACACTGGTGAAAATAGCATTACTGAATTTTTGAATGAATAAGAAAGTAATATGTTGAATATTTTAATGTGATAATATTTAATCTCTGTACATAGATTTCAAAAGTTACACAGTAAGATTGGGCTTCAAATATGTCACCACTTGTTTCCATGAGTTCTCCAGTTGACTTTTTTTCATAATTATCTCCAAAATTTACTCCAAAGTGAGAACTAATGACCTCTTGTTGTACTATCATTATTATTTTACTAGTATTACTGGTGGTATTAAATTATATTATACCACAATATTGTATGATAATGTGTCATATAAAACTGCCACTTTTTTTTTCTTGGTTTAGGTATGTTGGTAATGGAGAAAGAACCTTATGGACACCAAATGCTCCAAATTCACAATAACAATAAATCTCCTCTTTCTCTGTATTTGTATTAGTTTACTTTATTATATAATTACTCTAATTCACTACTGAAAAACCATCATTCACAGGTAGTGCAATAAAGTTACTTCTATGTGTAAAGTACCATTTTCCCAGAGGAAAGACCAGAAAAAAGTCATTTAGTTTTGTTATTTTATTTTTGTATGCATGTGTGTGTGTGTGTGTGTGTGTGTGTGTGTGTGTGTGTGTGTGTGGTGTAGGCACCTGAAATTGCCTATGCAGAACTCAAGCACTCACTGTGGAGGAGGAGGCACTCACCTGCTGTGGCCTGAATGTCCCTGGGTATCTGACAGTATCTCTCTTTTACAATTTTAAATTTGAGCAGCAGTTTCTTAGTGAACTCAGAGCTGGCTGTTCTTTGGTTTTTCTCACCCTCCCCCTTTTTAAAATTTACAAACAGAGAGAGAGAGAGAGAGAGAGAGAGAGAGAGAGAGAGAGAGAGAGAGAGAGAGAATGGGTTTGGGCAGCAGGGCCTCCAGCCTAGGCAAAAGAAGTCCAGACACATTGGACTCCTTAGGTGCTGTGGAATCAAACCTGGATCCTTAACCTTAGCAGACAAGCAGCTTAACCACCGAGCCATCTCTCCAGCCCCTCTTTCTACTTTTTAGGAAATATTGAAAACTGAAATATATGAACATACTATGATTGACTATTCGCTCACCCCACTCACCCTCCCCATTGTACTGAGGACCCTCCTCTATCAAAGTAGTCTTTCCTCTGGTTTGCTGTCTCATTTCTTTTGCTCTTACCTTTCCTCAATGTCAAATGCCCGCAATATTATTTTGTACTGCGGGGATACCTTTGGTCACTGTGAGGACATGGATGCTCGGCTTGGTTCATATCTGAAGGAAAATGCTTCACAGTATGCTGTCCCTCTCAGTGGCTATTAACCTGCTTCCCACCCCATCTTCTGTAATATTCCCTGGGTCTTAGAGGGCAGGAGACATATCTTGTTTATTGTTGGAGTTCTTTACTGTGTCTTATTTTCAGCTTTGAATGTCTTTCAAGATCTCCAATGATTCTTGGGTCTCTGCTCCCCACCATGGCTAGCTGATTATGTGGGTTCTGGGGATCAAGTTCAAGCTGTCTATAAGGATTCTGAGACTCCTCAGGCTCTCCTGGTTGCACAGAATGGGATCTTAACTGAGGAGTCACATCTTCAGCCAAAATGTTTTTACTATTTTCTACAATAAGAGAATGCTTTATTTTGCTTTTAAGTAATGTTTATAAACATATAGTTCTAAGACATGAATTAGATTGGATGTCTTCATATTGTGCTAAACACCTTGACTTCTGTTGTTACTCTACATTGCTTTTTAAAGGTTTTTGGTGATAATAATGACGAAAATAACAAAAAACACTCATTTAATAAAATAACAAACTGAATGAAGATTATAAACCATCCCCATTTACAAACTCCTAGCCCCTAGCCCCATGAATACCTGTTATACAATAAGCTGGTAATTAAAGCCTGGCCAATGTGCAACATAGAACTATCAATCAGTCAGCAAACAGACAGCCAGGAGATGGATTGTCTATTGCTATATGTTCTTCTGTCTATTCAGATACTAAAATCTGAGCATTTCTTTTTTAATTAGTTTTTCATCTGTTTTTGGAAAGCTGGGTGTTAAATAAGTAAGGGAAATCAGCTGTTTTCTAGTTCATCTTAAGATAAAGAGATGGATGCAAGGTAAGAAGTACAGATGAATGATTATTTTTTTTTCAGTATAGAAACAGAAGCTGAGCTGCACAAAACTGTACGGACACTGATTACACATAATTATCAGCAATAATTATGAAGCCCCATGGCCAAACTCAGTAACACACACTTTTCAGGCAGAAATGAGTCAGGAATTATGACCAAACTTGATATTTTTCCCCTCTGTTTGATAGTATCTTTTTTTATTCACAGTGAGAGCCTCTTCAGATCGCTCAAAAAGTGAATAGGACCCTCATGTAAGTTGGAGCCTTGCTTCTAATTAGGGCACATTGAATTCCTAGTCTTGCTTTTAAATATGAAGACTATTGTAATAAGACCCGGTTTTTATTCAACACATAGCTTCTTGGTTACATGGAAGAGCAAGTATTTTTTTTTCCTCTAAGCCTTAGGAAAAAAGTCCAATTGCTGGTTAGCTTCAACATCATTTTCTCTCTTAACTTTCATGCCAGTATAATGAATGGCCTTTTATTCTCCTGCAGGATACAGGCCTAAATTCAATATCCACATTTCAATAGCTGGCCATAGCTTTCATTTGAAAGAAACCCTGTCTTTTCTGTAAATTTGCATGTAAACTAATTTGAATATGAATTCACTGGCAATTTTATAGCTAGAAAATAATGGGATTTTTAACTCTTTTGACAAAAGATACACCATCTAAGCAAGTATATTTAGAATGGCTTTAAAACCAAAGATACTAATGATCTGAGGTAATTATTAAGTAAATATTTGGAAGTAACACTGCATTTACCATAGCTTCTTCACATAGTCTTTGTACTGCTTTGAGGACACCAACATGCAGCTTAGAGATTCAATATATTTTGTTATATAATATAAAAAATAATAAATCAATTTCATTTCTGCAAGTATTGTTATAATTTTGGGGTGATATTATAAAATGAATTTGCTTTTGGCTTTTTAAGATATTTTTATTTATTTGTTTGTAAGTAGAGAGAGGGAGAAAGAGACAGGGAGAATGGACATGCCAGAAACTCTTGAGGCTATAAATGAGCTCCAGATACATGCACCTCTTTGTGCATCTGTGTTAATCAGGTTACTGAGGAATCAAACCAGGGCTGACAGGCTTTGCCAGCAATAACCTTTAACCACTGAGCCATCTGCCCAGCCCTTCCCTGTGTATCTTATTTTTATTTTTATTTTATTTTTATTTTTTTCAAGATAGGGTTTCGCTTTAAGCCAGGGTGACTTGGAATTCTCTATGTAATCTTGGGGTGGCCTCAAACTCAAGGCAATCTTCCTACCTCTATCTCCTGAGTGCTGGGATAAAAGGTGCACACCATTATGCCCAGCTGCTGCTGCTTCCTCTCCCTCTTTCTCTTCCTCTTCCTCCTTCTCTTCCTCCTCCTCCTTCTTCTTCCTTTCTTTTCTTTCTTTTTTTTTTTTTTTTTGACGTTGAGTCTCACTCTAGCCCAGGCTGACCTGGAACTCACTCTGTACTTCCAGACTTGCCTGGAATTCATGGCAATGCACCCACCTGTGTCTCCCGAGTGCTGAGATTAAAGGCATGAGCCACTACACCTGGGTATTTTCTGGTATTTTGAAACAGAGTCTTTTTACACAGTTCGGGCTATAATGTAACATGCAATAGGATCGATGTTGGAGTCAAACTAGAAACCCTCCTTCCTCAGTCTCCTGAGTTCTCAGATGACCAGGCATGACTTTGGCTCTTCATTTTACTCAACCTTCTTAGACAGGATACACTATGGATTTCTTCAACTATTTCTTTTGTGGATGCTAATTTTGGCTCCCTTTTTCTTTTAATCCATAGAGAGATAACAATTGACAGAATAAACTAGAGGGAAGAGGTATCATATCTTCATGGACCTTTGCTAGGACGAAACACCTGCCTCAAAGCAGCTGACAGGAGGAAAGTGGTTTATTTCAAGGGAAGCTCCATGACAGCAGGGGAAAGCATGGCATGAGCAGAGGCTGGGCATCACCTCCTCCAAGCAGGTGGGAAGCAGCAGCAGAGAGTGAACCAATCTCTGGCAGGGGGAGCTGAATATAATACAGAAAGCCCATCGTAACATACCTCATCCAGCAAGGCTTCACCCCCCAAATTGCCACCAGCTGGGGTCCATGCTTTCAGAACACATGTTTACAGAGCCATCTGATTGAAACCACCACAAGCTGATGTTCTATTGGGGTTGATAACAATACAAACATGTGTAGGTTTAGATAATCTTAAGCATTCTGGAGAAATTTAGGTAGACAATTAGGCAAATCTGAATAGAATACTCAGATTAGGATATATTTTCATTATTAACGATAAAGATATGTTCACTGAAAAACCATGTAAAGTTTGAGCAAAGGCTAGATGGGGGTGAAGTAGTATTTTTTTTTTTTTTATTTAACTGAAGTCCTCCCACCCCCACACTTAGGAGTGCTAAGCATCTAACTCAGGGTGTCCTTCATGATTGGTAAACTCAATACTGCTGAGCTGCCCCCAAACGCTCAGTAGATACATAAACATGCTCACAGATACACACACACACACACACACACACACACACACACACACACACACAAACACAAACACACACACACGGGGGGGGGTAATAAAAGTAATAAGAGATGCTTATTTACTAACTTAGCAACGATGTGACCAGGAAACATTATTAGTATTTTACATTGTTAAGAAATCATGACAGCGTCAAAGGTTGGTACAAGGTGATGAACTGCACTGGGAAAAGGAAATTGGCTGTTGACAACATTAAATATATTATATGGACACTTGGTCACTGTTCGGAATAAAATGCAATGGATAGAAATGTATTGGTTGGTATTGGAATCTCTAAAAATAGCCAAAAATTATATTTTGCACTAAAGAGTTTTAGAACTGATGGCTATTTTTTTCTAAGATCATCATTACAGGAAACCTATTTGTCAGGGAAAGAACAAAGCCCAGCAATTATTCTCCTCATCCCTCACCGAGGAGGCATTGGTAAAGGCATTTTGCCCAGCATACATGTTATTGTTCTGAAGTTTGCATACAACTGGGCTTGAATGGGGAAAGCTGCCACATTAGAAGCTGAGATGTCGGAGCAAATTCTTGACTGAGTCTGTAAGAGTACTGAATTGAAAACAAATATCACATTATACTGGTGAGAATGCCTCACACGGTGCTGCCCTTTGAAGCTCACTATTGATTTATGAGTGTTCATTTTCCTGGATAAAATCACATTTTATAATGATGGTTCACACAAAAAATAATGTCAGATATAAAATTCCAATCTCCTCTAATTTTTTTATTTATTTTTACATGTTTGTGTGTGCCTGTGGGGGGTTGGGGGAGGCCTTGGGAGGGTGCCAGGACCTCTTGTCAATGTAAATGATCTTCAGAGGCTTGTATTAATTTTTGCAACCAGATTATGTGGGTGTATTCGGACTTTTAACTTGGGTCTCCAGGCTTTGCAAGCCAGTACCTCTAATTCCTGAGCAATCTTCCCAGACATCTTCCTCTAGTTTGGTTTCCGTTTATTTTTATACATCAGTGAAGCTGAGTGACAGATATGTTAATGGAAGGCTTACTGTACTTCTCATCATACAATTGGTTTCATTGACTTTTAATATCATATAATATCATACTATCTGCTTCAAATCACATAATGAATCTGGAAAAGGGTAGAGTTCTCATAAATTGGTATAACAATTAAAGTTTGTGTTTCATGCCAGATAATAAAATATCCATCAAGGTATAATTTCAATTTTAAGTCTTAGTTAATAAGTATCTTTTATAAGGCTAAAAAACCTTATAACCTTAGATCATAATTACTTTGGTGAATTTCATCCAAAAATATTGGACACTATTAAAAATATTCCATATTTCAGTTGTCATTGAAAAATTTGTAGTTTTTACAAGTGGGTAAATGTAAAAACATGCACATCAACACTTCGAATAAATCAATTTCATCCTTAATCTTGGACCTTTAGGGACTCACAACTTCAATAGGACTAGATGTTATCCTTGAACTTCAGTAACAGTACTAACATAAATGCAGTTTCCTGTCTTGCTTTAATGTTAACGCTGATTTAATATCAGGGATAATGAAATGTTTTGATTTTAAACATGGAGAATAATAATTTATTTTTTGTTTGTTTTCTTTTGAGTATTGCTTGTGTTATAAGTATTTTTCCCTGGGATAATGTTTGCCTATGCACATCAGGTATTTTTTTCTCTAAAATGTCATTATTCAAAATGATTATTCTTCCATATCTCTTAAGTTGAAAATTTCATTTCATTATACCTCCATATCATTTATCATCACTTTATTCTGATGACTTTGGCATTTCTCATTGTCAAACACATTGTTTGCTATTTGAAATATCAATTTCATTTCCCATAGTCTAGTTTCTTGCTGTTGACTTTAAAGGCAGAAGTCAATCTTGATACTAAAGTTTTAATGAATTTTCTAGATATCTTCTGTTGTTATTAGCATTTCTCTTAAGATTCCCTTTAGTCTCTCAGATATGTCCAATGTGATAATCAACTCTTATGTTCAAGAGCAACCTGTTCAATTTGGTTAGATTTTATGTTTAAAAGAGAAAACGAACCATCTATTGACTATATTCTTTAAATCTATTAAATATCTTTCCCAATTATATATTTTTTCTAATGTTCATGAATGTTTGTGTTAGGATAAAAAAAACATCTTTTATTATGTTGAAAAGGAACAGTGGTTCATTAAACCACATAGTGGATTTCTGAGGACAGCTATAGAAATGAACAGATAAATAGCGTTTAAAATAAGTTTCCAGAGTAGGAAGTTAAAATGAGGAAATTTTCACATGTAGAGCAGAAATAAGCCCTGACTCTCCATCCAAAGAGATAAAAGAAAATGTACTTTCACGAAGTACACAGAATACTTTTGGTTGAGTGCTACAAGTTTCTTGTAAGTTGTCAGTCTTAATCAGGCAGAACGTGTAAAAATTTCTCTGCTTGACATGGGAACATCACTCTCAAACCTGAAGCAAAGTCCCTCTGAACAGAAAAGAGTTTTAAAAGAGCTCAAGAAAGGTCAGAAACTATGGTTGTGTGACTCACTGCATTTAATGAAACCGTTGCCTGCAACAGAGGTTTCAAACTGGAAGAAATAAGCGAAAGAGTTTCAAGGTCAGGGCTGTTATATTATTTAGAATTTTTCCCATCTGAGTCAACTGGAAATCATCACAAATTATAAGATCGCCACTTCTCCTAAGCCTGTATCAGTGTCAGCAAAATTCTACCCTAGTAATTCAGAAATGTCATGGGTTTGATTAAACTCTACAATCAAGAAGTGATGCTTCTTAGAGAATTTATAGAATTACAAATTTAAAAAAAATGTTTAGTCTATAGCAAGTAAATTGTGTTGGCTTCATTTCTTCTCTGAAATTGGAGAGAAGCATGCAGGTGAGAGATGTGTGTAGATCAGTGATATCTGGCTTTCTTTTTTTTTTTTAACTATTTAACCCATTTCGGCAAAAATATGGTTTTATGATAGCCACTTACTTGAATGTTGAAGTAATTAGATGAGTCTATGTGTGAAAAGTGTCAGACAAGTTTTGTAATTCCAAGGAGTCCACTAAGGATTATTTTCACAGCAAAATAAGAGATTTTTATTTATCAAACCACTAAAACTTTGTTTCAAGTATAAGAACTAAGTTTATATCTATTAACTATCTATCTATGATTTATCTATCTACCTACTTATTTATCTATGCATCTATCTATTTATGTACCTACATATCTATCTATGGTATATGGAATATCGCGGGGTGATTGTTATTATTATTCCAAAAAACAGATTTTGTCAGAATCATATAATTATAAGCATAATTTAAAATTTAATTTATAGAAATATGCTGGACATGTAGGATCACTGTCCATACCTGAAAATTCTCTACATACAATAAAATATAATATAAAAATAATATTCTATGTGAAATAAAATGTATTATCTAAATAATTTTCTAATTGCTATAGGGTTGTTGACAATGTAACCAAATTTTAGGCATATATTAAATATAAACAATGCTAAATATAAATACCAATACACTTTAAGTAATCCTAAATGAGATTGGATTGTTTTGGCTTATTGCTTAAGTAGTGGAGCAACTGATTATATTTAGGACTTATAGTACATATATAATACCTTTTGCTATTAAGGTAGATAGAGGAACCAAATAATATATTACTAGTAAAACCTTAAACAGTTTTATCAGTTCTACCATGCACAGGGAGAATGAAGTCAAAAGTGAGATACTAATTTGTTTGGACAAAGATTGATGAGTTTGTAAATTAATGATGGGCCTAGAATAGTCAAAGGGCTTTATTAGCAAAGAGACATATGGGATGGAGATATCAGGGAAAGAACTCAGTCTTCTCTTCACATACGTGGAAGCTGCAGTAAGTAATAGATCTAATTTGTTAATCATGACCTTTAATTTTAGTTAGCTGTTCATTGCGATATTGTATAACTTTGTAATAAAGGTTTTTGTTTTTCTTGCTTGTGGTCTGAAATTACATGTTCCAAATAACTTGGTCTAGCCTTGGCAAAGGTCCCTCACATTATGGTGGAAACATGTCTCTCTGAATCTCTGTGGTTCCTCTTCCTCTCTTCACGTGGCCAGTGGAATTACACTGTGGTGGCTCATACTAATGCTTTATTCATTTCCTAACGATTTCATTTCTATACCCTGAATTCAAATTTCATTCTTTTGAGAGCAATAATGTAAACTCTGAGGATTAAATTCCTTTATAGCTTAGTCGGGTTTGACAAGCCATGTTGCAAATGCATCAGGAATCTCACTTTACCAAAAGAAAGCTAGCAAACACAGATGACATAATCACAGAAGATGAAATTGTCAAGTGTTCTCGTACCATCCAGCACTTTGGTGTTGACTCACTGCGTAGTTATTGCTTTCTTGTTGCTAGATAATATACCCTATCAGAACACTGCATGCAGGAATAGGTTGTATTCTGATATACAGTTTCAAGAGCAAGTTTCAAGATGGCTGAGAATTTTCCCATTAGCAGGGAGGCAGTGATCTCTGTGCTGGAATTTCAGTTGGTCTGTATTACCCAAAAGTCCACCTTCAGCAATATACCTCCCCTTGGAAAGCTCCACCTCCCAAAGGTCCTAAAAGTTTCCCAAATTGCCACCAGTTAAGTATCGATTATTCAAAACACATGTGCCTATCAAGGACATTTCATTCAAACCAGAACACATTGGAATCTTTAAAATCGCTTCTTAGTTCTGAAGAAACAGACATAAGCTTAGTTTTGGTCATTCCCCATTTTCTATAGCTTATAATAAACTCTTCTTTGACTTTTAAACATATTTATTATTTATGTATTTAATTATTATTTGGAGAAAAGGAGAGATGGAGGTAAAAAAGGAGCAAGAGAAAAAGAAAGAGAGAGATCAAGAAATTTTGCTAGTGCAAAAAGAACTCCAGATACATTCACTAATTTAAGGGAGTCAAATTCAGGCTGCCAAGCTTTGCAAGCAAGTGCCTTTAACTAGTGAGCTATCTTTGTAGTCCTTCCTTATCTTTTTAAGTTTGGTGTCATTTTAACATTTGTGTAAGTAAATGATGGACACTATTTTCTGAGATTCTACTAACTCATAGCCTATAATAGTAGATGACCAGAATAACATCTGTACTAATCGCAATGTTTAGTAATTTTTAAGGACATTTATTTCTTTGCCCAGAATCTCTATTGTGACTACATATTTCATCAGAATTAATTGTGGATCAGCATGGTGTTCAGTGAGATGGTGACCATCTCCCTAGAAAGAGAAGTGCTGTTGATTAAAGCCCTCTATTAGGTCTGTACAGTTACAATTTCCAGGTAAAAGCAGTATTTAAATATTTTGTCTTCAAGTAACAAAACAAAAACATTATTTGTTCCACCATACACTAACTTTTTCTCATCAAACACCATCCTTGAAAAAGAACTACAGTTTCAAATATTGTTTAAATTTGTTAAAATTCATGACCTTTTTTTTCAAATTTCATCTTGTTTTTCTGATGCTTGCATATTTCAAAATAAGTGAAAACATAAGAACCATACATTTTATTTATTATATGAGGAAAACTGACTGCATACTAAACCCTACATATAAATGGCACTGATAAAATTGACACCTCTTACTAGTTTTTCCTAACAGCAAGCCAAGTCACAAAAGAGCCTGGGAATCTTCTAGAATGTTATTTCCTAGAAATTAGAGCAAGGCACCAAGAAATTATCCAAGTAGAGCTGAATATGTATAAAAATGTGTTGCACATAAAAGACATCTCAGAAACCTGGTGGGAGTGAATCACATCAGCAGCGATTTAGCTAGAGATATAGTCATCTTACTAAAATTATAGTATAGTTTATGCGTATTTGAAGTTTTTTTTTTTTTTATTTCAGAGCCATTGTGTAGGCAAGAAAAGGAGATAACCATGTCTCCAGGAGTGGTTTCAAACCTCCCTGTCACATCACAGTTTAGATAACACCTGCTCTTGAATGTCTTCCAGAGCCCAGGGCTCACATACATAAAATATATGGTGACAGAGTCCATAGTTTACATTCAATGAACCATGTGATATTTGATCATCAATATTATTACTGTTAGTCTTTTCAGTTTTCAACTACACATCTGCCTCATTAAAAGTTTTTCCTTGGTCATCTCTACAGCATGGACCATAGTAAAAAGTGAATAAATCTTGTCAAAAATGCTCATTATTTCAATTTCTAGTTGTCTATTTGGAGCAATTCCAACATTACAGAATATACTTTAATATCAAATGGTTTATAACTTTCTAGTAATTGAATGGAAAATTCTCCTGCAGCTTCATTACTTTTCAAATATTTCATTTTTAATTATAAGGATAATAATTGGAGGGTTGGTTCACTCCTCTAATTAGAGTGGATGAGGCCTGAGGGTCACTTTGAGTATAGTTCAGCAACCTTACCTATATAGTGAGTTCAAGGCTGGGCTTTTTCAATAAGACACACAAAATGCAAGCATAGTTTCCAAGTCTCTGTGTCATGATTCAGGAAAGGTCCCGATAAATACTAGGCATATTTCAATCACCCACTCTATAATACAACATATCTTAATGGTCATGTTTTTAGCATTTATTTCCCAGTTTCCCAGTGTATAGAGAAAATTTCTAAGATTACATTGAGCAAAGCACCCAGAGAAAGTGAACCATTGGGAGGCAAGGTCAAGGATTTCATTATAGATGGAAAAATTATTAGAGTAAGGAAGATAAGGAACCCGCTGTGATTTTGTTTTATTTCCCCTCATTTGTTTGCTGAAATGACTCCGACTTTCCCTTTAGCTATTTGCAAAATAACTGCAATTTTGCATCCCTTTTGTTCTATGGCTACCATCCAATTAGGCAAATTAAGTGACAATTTTCACCATGGCATTTTTGAGTGATTTATAAAGCCATCTTTCATTTTGACTAGTCCATTTCACTTGCAAAATAACCAAGATTACATAAGTTAACAACTATAACATTTTAAATTTTGTTTTATGTTCATGTTTACTTTTGCCCAATGTCATCTGAAAGCCAAATCTGGAT
>PVHP010025967.1:0-25070 GCA_004024765.1 Zapus hudsonius | reverse complement strand
CTCTCTCTCTCTCTCTCTGTCACACACACACCACTCACGTGCACACAGTCTACAATTCAGGATGGCTCAACACCAATTTTTCAGCTTTCCAACAATGCGTGCCGATCCATGATCCCCACCATGGCGAGGAGCAAAGGGTCCTCCGCAGAGCGCTGTGAGGTGGTTTGGGTAGATTAAACACATTCTCAGTTTTCAGAATTCCCAGTTTCCAGTGTTCACCATCTAATAAACCCATCATATGTTCAGCGTGTCAGGTTACAAAATCCCTACCAAATAAAAGACAGTCATTTATGTGGTTATACAGAAAGCTGAGGGGTCAGGGTGACTCCCTTGCAGGAGCTCCTCCAAGCATTACCAAGTCATCTCCCTTTTGGGGGGGAGGGACTGGGGGGAGACCCTAAGACACTGTCCCCCAGACAGATTCTAAGGAGGTCTTCTAGGGTGTGAATGGACTCCAAACCTGTGACAGTCCCCTGAGGCTTTTGCCTGGGCCTTCCCAGACAGACATCATTAGTGTGAATGACCTGGGTGCCCAGGTGATGACACAGGCTGAGCTCGGTGCTGAGGGAAGGCGAGGTTTAAAGGGACAGGTAGGCGGGTGCTTTTGTCAGGCTGAGCTCGGAGCCGTGTAAATTAGTTCCAGAGGCACAGTTCAACGGGACAAAGGCAGTCACAGTGATCAAAAGCAGGAGGCCTCGATGCCAACGGACACCTCAGTGAAACAATCATAAAACCCGAGTCTCTGCCAGGAGCCCTGAGGTATCTGAGAATCGATGTTGACTCACCTCGGGCATCTGAGGGCAGATGGCAAGGATGGTTCAGTGCCTGGGAGGGTTCCCTCGGTCTGCCATTGAGAAAAACCTCTACATTGAGCCATTGCTTTTAAATTTGAGGAACCATCCAGAAGGATAACTTCATCAAATCTTTTCAGTTTCTCCACATTAGCTCCCCAGTTGTAAAGTGTTCATTCAAGAACATCACAGTGAGGCAGGTATTTGAATTATGGAAGATGAACCCACGCAACAAACGCTTCTTTTATTTTGAATTTTCTGATTCTTGGGTGCCGTCTAGATAGGAACAGGCCGGGGGTCAGAGGGGCGTAGGTGTAGATAAACCAGAGCCCTCACCTGCCGGTGACAGTCGAGGCTGACCCTATCTGGGGCCTGGGCAGCCATTTCCGGGGAACGAGCCCACTCAGCCATGTGAAATGAATTAACTGTTTAGGCCAAAGGAACCTGATACTGTTAGTTTCTTCTCGCACCAAAGCCGGCTGTCAAATTGGAGTTAAGGGCAAGTCAATGACCCTTATAATTTAGCGAATGGAAGGAGGCAGATGGCTTGGGTATATATTTTAATGCCTAAATACCAAACAAAGACTACTGAACAGGACAGCCTGGAACAACCCCAAATTAATGAATTAAGAATGTGTGTTATCCCCTTCTATTCAGAAGATAATGATGTCTTTAAGGAAACCAATCTGCTGACTGTAGACATCAGCACTGGAGAATGTTGACTCAGCCTGCTAATTTTAAGGCTGTAATCCATTTCTGGGAAGACAAGCAGGTCTTCCCTTCACTGGGAGCACTGTTGTCCTTAAAAAGAAGCCCAAGGGAAAGTCTGTCGTTTCTCACCCTAGAGACAAAATGGGAAGTACGGAGTTGGGGGGAAGGCTCAGCAGTTAAGAGTGTTGCAGCTTAAGCGTGAGGGCTTCTTGGGCCAGAGACTTCCCAAAACCCAGTAAAAACAGCAGAACATGGCCACGAACATCTCTAGCCCCAGTCCATGGAGGCAGGAGGTGGCGAGGGGACCAAAGAGTCACTGGGATTCACGGAAGGACAGCAGCTGTGGGTTGAGGGAGAGACTCCATCTCAAGGAAATATGTGGAGAAGAAAGAGGGATATCTCACACTCTCCTCTTGGCTCTGCACACAGGTGCATTTGTGCACATACACCGCACATCTCACTCACACACACACACCACACCACACATATACTCTACACACGCACGACACACCTGAAAACATGTGAAGCATTTGGGGGCAGGCATCTTGGGTCCCACTTCCAGGTATGCCATTGGATGGCCATATTTGCTAATCTACATATTTGGCTGATTTTCCAAATCGAGCTGCATAGGTTTCTGCTAGAAAGAGGAGTCAGCCAGAGCCCCCTCCTCCAGCTCCTGCGTCTCCATGGGGTGAGGTCTAGAAGACTTCTGCAAGTTTCGGGGTCACCATCATTTGAGTATCTTTTCAGAGTGAAGCTGTATCTCCTCCCCCAAGATAATGGGGTGCGCCTTCTCTACTCACACAGCACTTTTGATTAACAAGGAAGGCTACCTAATCTCTCTGGGCTTCAATTTCTTGATCTGTAGAATGGAGGTCTTCTTTTATGAGACTTGTACAAGGGAAATACACCACATGGGAGACAGCAACTTAATACCTAGTGGGCATTTGATAACTGTTGTCTCTTCCTCTGTCTATATCACTGTTAGAGAATATGTTTGAGGGGAGATTTGTGGGGGGAGAAAGAGAGGGACAGAGTCACTATGTAGCCTAAGCTGGTCTTGAACTCATAATCCTTCTGCCTCTGCGTCTCAAGAACCAGGGTACCAGGCATGTGGCAACATATCCTCCTTAGAGTGTATGTGGTGGGGGTGGGAGGGGGCAAAGGTGACATGAGTGTAGTGTGATGTGTGTCTGTAGCCTGTACATAGCACACGTATGTGTAGGTGTGCACACCTCAGTCTTCCTCTGTTGCTCTCCTGCATTGCTTCCTTAGAACAGAGTCACTCATTGAACTTGGAGCTGCAGATTTTTTCAGACAGACTAGCTGACCAGGGAGCTACAGAGATTCCCCTGCCTGTCACTCAGGACTGGGATTATGGGAATGTATGCTTTTGACATAGTTGCTGGGGATCAGACTCAGACCCTCGTGCATGAGGAGGCAAGTGCTTTTACCCACTGAGCCATCTCCCCAGTCCTGCAATATGTGTTTTGCTATGTGATTTCTGCCTGTTCCTCAAGTATCAGTTAGGTTCTCAGGAAATGCCATGGCCACTTTTGTATCTACAGAATCCAGCACAAAGGCTAGAACATCCATCCAGGGCACGGTTTTCAATGAATGAGTTGCAAAATGCTCATGAGTTTACAGACTGATAATCTTTATCTGCCACTTACTAGTGTGGGCAGGTTCTCAGGTGTTGTGGGCACACAGGTGAACAAGAACGCTCATGGAAGTTATGGCCTAGGGGACATGTTGACCGTAGGCAGGGACAGGAAATAAGCCAACATGTCATGCTTTTATTTGGGAAGGTCATTATCATATAGTGTTCAGACATGGGTGGATGGCTATATGAATAGATGATGGATAGATAGCAGATGAGAATTTTGTGGGGTTTTTATGTTTTCATTTTTGTTTTTGAGGCAGGGTCTCATGTATTCCAGACTGGCCTCAAACTGACTATATAGCTAAGCATGACCTTGAACTTCTGATCCTCTTGTCTGTACCTACCTCCTAAGTGCTGGGATTATAGGTATGTGACACCATGCCTGGTTTATGAGATGCTTCCTGCATGCTAGGCAAGCATTCTATCCACTCAGCCACATACACGCAGCAGGGATTTTTGAATGAAGTCAGAAACATATCTGCCAGGGATCCCATTTGAGGTGCTTACTGACTTTTTTACATGGCTGCCTTTGAAGACTCGAGGTTCCTACAAAGGCCTTTATATCTTTATGAGAGAGAGAGAGAGAGAAAGAGAAAGAGAGAGAATGGATGTGCCAGAGGAGGGGGCGCAGTGCCGTTTGCTGCCTTCTTCGCTGGTCTTCCTCCTAAAACCTATGGAGTCAGCCTACTTCCAGCCCCATATAAAGTGGCCTCCAGGATGCCCCTGTGTTCCTTCCTGCGCTCCTCCTGCTCTTCTCCCAGGACCCTCTTGAGGATCCAGCATGTCTAGTTTAAATAACACCCCTCCCCCAAAATAAAAGAAAGCGCTCTCTGTGGTGTGGCACTGTCATCAGATGCCAGGGGACAGCTTGATCCCTCCAGCACACCACAGAGTCACTGCCCTGAATCAAATGAGAAGTGCTAAGTTTTATTTGTAAATTCATGAGTTGCCTTTAGGTCCGAGATTTCTAAGTGCTCATAAGATGTGTACTGTCCATCCCTCTATGTAAGGGGTTTTTGTTAGAGGGAAAGGAGAAGGGAGAACAGAAACATGGCTTGACCAGGAGAACAGTCAGTGTCCTGAGCAGACCCAGGAGAAGAGCAGGACTCTGAATACCTCCCTTCGGCCTCTCCCTGGACGCCTTGCACAGCAACACCTCTGCTCCGCTCGGCTCCGTTGCTACCTCACAGCTCTGCCCACAGCCCCACCTTGTCCTAAGTGAGGACAAGTAACTTAGGCTCTGGTCTCATAACCTATGCTACTTTCTCAGGACCTCTGTGCAGCCAAGTGGGAGCTGTCATTGCCTTTCCAGAAGAGCTGATCTCACCTCGCTTCTTGCATACTTTGCTGATTCCCCTGCAAGAAATGCCATCCCTCACCTCTGCCTAATGCTGAGCCTTCTACTTTTCTTAATTAAAAAAAAATTATTGGGCTGGAGAGATGGTTCAGCGGTTAAGGCACTTGCCTCCAGTGCCTAAGGCCCCTGTTCAATTCCCCAGGACCCACATAAGCCAGACCCACAAGGTGGTGGCCCTGGCGCTCTCTCTCTCTCTCTCTCTCTCTCTCTCTCTCTCTCTCTCTCTCTCTCTCTCTCTCTCTCTCTCTCTCTCTGCTTGAAAATGAATAAATAAAATAATTTTAAAAAACATTTATTTGAGAGAGAGAGACAGAGAAAAAGGCAGAGAGAGAGAAAAAATGGGTGTGCCAGGGCCTCTAGCCCCTGTAAACGAACTGCAAGCAATGTGCCACCTTGTGCATCTGGCTTTGCATGGGTACTAGGGAAATGAACCCAGGTCGTTAGACTTTGCAAGCAAGCGCCTTAACCACTGAGCAATCTATCCAGTCCCAGTCTACCTTTGATGTGGCTACGTCTACAGTCATTTTTTCTATGAAATCTCACATCTCCCTAGCATGCAACCATAGCCCTTTATGTGGACTTTGTTGTGCTGATAAGACACTTTTGAGTCTGCTTTGTGTCTCTATGTTCCTTGAATCCTCAGTAATAATGCTGGTGGTTCCTGTGAAGTGTTTCCCATAGGCTCATGTGTTTTGAATACTCAATCCCCAGCTGGTGGAGCCTTGCTGGAGAAGGTGTGTCACTGGGGGCGGGCCTTAAGGTTTATTGGTCCATTCCTCTGGGTATTAGCCAGCTAGCTCACTTAGACTACTTCCTTCCTATTCATTTAGAGATGCCACCAGGCTTCTGGCTCAGGCCTGTCACGTGTTTCCTGAAATGAAGAAACTTTCCCTCAAAACTAAGCTGAAATAAACCCTTTTCTCCCATAAGCTGCTTTTGGTCTGGTGTTTTGTCCCAGCAACAAGAAGGGAAATGCTATAAACCCTGATGTCAAAAAGTCTCCTCTAGGGACTGGAGAAATAGCTCAGTGGTTGCAACACCAGGTGCTTGTAACACCTGACAACCTGGGTTTGAGTCCCCAGTACTCATGTAAAGCCAGATGTACAAAATGGCACATGTGTCTGGAGTTTATTTTCAGTGGCAAGAGATATGTACTATCTCTCCTCCTCCTCCTCCTCCTCTTCTTCTTCTTCTTCTTCTTCTTCTTCTTCTTCTTCTTCTTCTTCTCCCTCTCTCTCTCCCTCCCTCTCCCTCTCCCTCCAATAGATACACAAAAATTATCTTTTTTCAGAAACTCATCTAGGAAGTGGTAACATGAACACTGCTCTGACTTCTAGCCTGACAACCAGCTCCAGGGTGATGGTGACAGACATGGTGATCAATCAAAACCCATCAAAGCAGAAATCCAGAGACTACAGAGAGCTCAACACTAAATCAGATGCTACCAGGCCTGCCATGGCTGAGGGGTGGAAAGATTATAAGAGCCACAGAGTGGGTAAGGGTCCCCTGAGGCATGACTCTCCGCTACCCCACAGGGACTAACTGAGGCCTTCATGACCCCACAGGGAATACCGTAACTCTACTGAGGAGGGCCCCAGGGAAATGGGAGCAGGGGCGAGGAGATAGAATAACCTGTTATAATATCTATAAAATAAAAAGATTTAAGAAAACTCTTATCTAGCCTTTATGGTAATGGAACAGAGAATGGTGCAAAGTAAGTGAGTTCTGTACAATAATGTGAGTGAATGAATGAATGAATGAGCAAATAAATGGTCCACTGTTTGGCAAGGGTTCCTCCTTAACATAAGTTCTCTTCCCTCACAACTCTAGTAACTATAAAGATGAGGCAGTTAATTTTTTTCAACTTTATGATTTAATTCTAAGTTTCTCAAGCTAGACTTTTTCTATTAAGACACCTTTCAAAAGTCCCATAGGGTCTGTTAATAAGACTAATGGAAATTTCATTTCCACCACTGCTACCTTCTAATGGAATTTTCTAGAGGTGCTTTTCTTTCCTTCTTCCCCTTTTCAGGTAAAATACTATTTTTTATTTTAGATCAATAACTTTAAACATTCAGAATCACTGATTTTAATGCATAACCTAAGCCAAAAATGTCATTTAAAAAATCTTAAATCTTAGAGATAGCAAGTGAAAAAGGTTTACTGCCATATCCCTAGAATTAGGAGATTTCCAATAAATAAGCTGTTTGGCAACTCTTATGGAGATCTGTGGATAGATTTGGTTCCTGAAATTTGAGGCCAGGTGAGCAAATTATTAATTCACATTCAGGATTTTAATGTCCAGAGACTCTTTCAAGCCAATTTTATAGTCTATAACTGAGTTTTTCATAAAATGGGAAATTAAAGAGCCAGAGAAATTTTTTATAAAGATGAACTGCTACCAACAAACCCACCCCACAGTCCCTGGGAGCCATCTTGTCATTAAGTATTACCTCTCCACCATATTAAGGCTGTAGTATACCCAGATGTTTTGTCCAAGGATTTTAAGGAAAACTAAATCTTGTTCTATTCGAAAGTCTCTGGAGACAAGAGAAATTCCTGGAGAAGTGTGTTACCTCTACATTTACCTGAAGGAGGGCTAGATAACTGATTATCAGCTGCTGGAATGAAGCTGTTGGCCTAGAGTATCGTCTGTGGTCAAAGGGGATGTGCCTGGATCAGAGAAGCTGATGCAGAGAAATAGAACTCCATGAGTCCCAGGAAGTCCCTTTTCTGGTTCTCTGAGCAATTGCATATAAGAGACTCATTCATTATTTTGTTTGTTTTCTTTTTCATTGAAGTAAAATTCACAAAATATAAAATTTACCATCTTAACCAACTTGCAGCACAGAATTCAGTGGTATTTGGTATATCCCCACTGCTCTGCTCCCCGCCAACCACTAACCTACTTCCTATCTCCATAGACTTACCTATTCTGGAGATCTCAAATCAATGGAATCCTACTGTTGCAGTCAACTTCTCATCGCTGGTTGAAGGGACCCAACCAAAAGCAGCTTGTGGAGGAAAGGGTTTATCTTGGCTTACAGACTCCAGGGGAAACTCCATGATGGCAGGGGAAAGGATGGCATGAGCTGAGGCATGGACATCACTTCCTGACCAACTTCAGGTAGACAATAGCAGCAGGAAGGTGTGCCAAACACTGGCAAGGGGAAGCTGGCTATAACACCCATAAGCCCACCCCCAACAACACACCTCCAACAAGGTTCCAATTCCAAAACTGCCATCAGCTGGGGATCAAACATTCAGAACACATAAGTTTATGGGGGACATCTGAATCAAACCACCACACCTACAAACAATATATGACTCTATAGGCCTGGCTTGTTTCACTTAGCATGTTTTCAAGTTCACCCACATGGTAGTATGTGTCAGAACTTCAGTCTTTTCATGCCTGAAAAATAATTCCATCATATGGCTATACCAACGTTTATCTGTATTTAGTATAACCTACTAACAGTGAGTTCAAAGGAATCCATATTTTGGAGGCGCTCGAATCCATTTCTTCACAACCAGTATTTTGTGCTTCTAAAATTGATTTCGATAGGCTGTTTAGCAGAGTAAAAAATTCTTTGATGTCATCACATCACAGGCAAAGCAGGGAATCATAGCCAAGTTTTTGCTTCATTCTATTTCATAGCGATTTCTCCTCCCAAGGGAATCTGGCCAAGTTCTAGGTGGACCTGGCTACCGTGGTGAAAGTGGTGGATGGGAAACTGTATTGAATTCCTGCTTTCTCACTTGGAACCCTTAGGGTAAAAGTCTCAATGAAAACCACCACCTAAAAAGCTCAAGGATAGCATTTAGTTGTAGAAAGGAGAAGAAACACCGTTTCTCTTAAGTCTGTGTTTTGCAAAATAGCTAAAGGAATGAACATCCACGGAGATACGTTGGTGTGGCAGAGATGTTACTGGCATTAGGAAACATAGCAAGGGGAAACTGAAATCTTCCCAGAAAACCAACTCCAACATGCCTTTCTCTTTTTTTCCAGTCCAATCAATGGTAGACACAGGATTATTGAAGCAGTAAGACAGAGGACCCCGCCTACACACTGTGCAAAGGGTTTTATATCAGTGATGGGCTTAGAATTCCTGTTTGGGTTCAGTAAAGAGAGGGCTATTTTTATTAAATTGCCTGAAAGATATTTGATTTTCCAAAGTGGAGTCAGAACCTTTAAGGAAACAGACAGGAGGTTCCATCCTTTTCCTCATGAAGGGTAGGAAATATGTCTCCTTGAGAGAGGCAGGCTTGCTCCTGGCCCAGCCCTGCCTTCTCTGAATCCATCTCTGCTCTGAATCACCAAGCCCTCCAGCAGGCCAAGCTCCTCCCACATCGTGGGCTGTGCCCACACCCTTCTCACCCTGCAAAGTTCTTCCCTCTCTTTGTCCTAATCATTTCATCTTCAGGTCTCAGTTTAAATATGACTTCCAGAGCTAGAGCTCCCCAACATTCCCCATCTCTGACAATCTAAGTCCTCTATACCACACCCAAAATGCTTAACTCTCATATCTGTTACCACTGCTTGTAATTAAATGTTCATGTTATTATTTACTGGTAGGACATGAAGCCTGAAAACTCTAGGAGTTTGGTGATTCTGCTCATCCCAGGTGGTAACTTAGAGGAAATGCTTTGTCAATATCTTAGGCTGGAAGAACCAGCAGCAACCTCCTGAACCTGAACCTGGACTCAGACTCTGCTCTGAGCTCTGACCCACTCCCTCACCTTCTCCAACAGGAGATGACATTTCTGACCACTTCACTTTCTTACCCAGCACACCACAAATGAAGACAGACTTAGGCTGCCTTGTGTGGGCACTGCAGGGATCCTGCCTGTTTACTGGGAAATTCTGAAGCATGCAGAAGAGCTAAGGAACTATTAATGTGCTTTCCAAATTTCCAAAAGAAAAACACGATCATGCAGAGCGGTGTCCTACACGTGTGTATGTTGGAGCAGAAAGACTCTCCATGGTGTCTGTTTATTTCCTGAATTTTATGGTTCTTTTGGAAACTCAAATGAGCAGAGATCTGAATGGGGAAATGGCTGCTCCACTGGGTCCCACCAGAGGAAACACAGATGAATCAATGCCCTGATTGTCACTCTAAGTCCAAGATGGCTGCCTCAGGAAAGGCCAGACTGAAGCTATTGGAAGCTGATTTAAAATGTGATTTCTTTTTTTCTTAACGGATGCTATAATTCCTACATCTCCGGTATATAATTCCTTCACATCTGCTGCTGACAGTTCACTTTTCCCTCTGATAATGTTCTCAGGTGTCAACAGGTAAGGCATGGGTGCTTTGATCTGATGTGCTGATTGTCGTCTCTTGGCCACACTTTGGAGATGTTCCCCTTGGAAGCCCATCCAACAAATTGGAACAGTTACAGGTCTAGTATTTCAAATGTGGTCAGACTCTAAGGCCCCTGACTAAAAATGGGCTTAAATGGCTTCCATCGAATAATGCCAGATTCCTGACAAAAAAAAATAATAATAGCAAGAACCTACCCCCACCTGTTTGCCTCCCTCCCTCCCTAATCTACACTCCCTCTCCTCAAAAAAAAAGTATGTATCACTGCCAAGGTCTTTCAAGAACCATTCCAAGGAGCCTCGGACAACCTGGCTTTCTAAAAGGATACCATTGTAAAGGCGAGCGCTCATATTACAGGGACGTACGTATACGGCTCGCAGAAACCAAGGGTTATGTGTCTCAGGATTTCTCCTTAGTTAACCACAATTGCAGGGAAATGGTACCACGTTCATAGAGTTAAATGTGGTAGCAATTACTTTGCTGGCAAAGAAGAAGGAGGGTCTTGATGGCCTGAGTTCTTCGAGTCAGGATTAAATAAACGTGTCTTTTAGAGTTATACTGATAACTTGGACGGTTCCCCCATGCTTACAACTTCGAAGAAGCCAACATTTCTCACAGACAAGCCCATTTGGACCTGACCAGGAGGCATGTTGGACAAGTTCAGAAAAAAAAAAATCAAAGTAATAATTAATCCATGTGTTCACACATGTGAGCACACACACACACACACACACACACACACACACACGCACATCCACACATTGAGAAAATGGCTCCATAATAACCTTGAACTGTAAGATTATTAAACGCTTTTAGATATCAGAAAATCACTGGAAAATTGCTTTCCTGTATCATGCTCACGAACATGGGGCTATCGCATGCTTCAGGGAAGGAAAGATAGGGGTCGGGTAACCTGAGCGCTGTTTAATGGTCACTGGTTGTACTAATGGGCAGCCAGTCTTGTGGATTTCATTAGGACACAAGCACGCGATAAGGTTTTTGTGAGCATGCTGAGCCGAGACTCTTTTCAAATACAATGTGGTTTATGTTTAAGGTCCCAGTTCCAGTTGGAACAGAGAAGGATTCCCTTTCTTTATCTTTTCTAGTGGCTAGAACACTGCATACCCATGATTTAGACATAGAGCTTTGCAAGTCAAAATAAACATAAACAGAAATCTAGAGCCCTTCCCCCCATCCATTCTTTGCCACTAGAGTGTGTCACCTCCTGGACTGGAACACAGAAGCTGTACGTCATAGAACAGCACAGTCAAGGTCAGGAAGAGTGTTTCCACCATTTAAAAAAAGAAAAGAAGTCAAGAAGTTTTCCTTTAAATGGGAATGACACAGATACCAAGTTCAGAAATCCAATAATCCCACAAACTCGCCAGGGTGTCTAACCACCTGGGCCAGCCAGCCCATGGTTAAAAAGCAATCTCTAAGAAAAACACTCCAAAGAAATTGAATTAGGTGGTTGTAAGGGTCTAGGGGAGAGTGCTTATATGGCAGAATAAATTTCTTAGAGGGAAAAGAAATGTCCTAAAAGAGCAAGAGAGACTTAGATGTAGATAGATAGATAGATAGATAGATAGATAGATAGATAGATAGATAGATAGATAGATAGATGATAGATATAGATAGATGATAGATATATACATACATACATAGATACATAGATGATTGATAGATAGATAGATAGATGATAGATAGATAGATACATACATACATAGATAATAGATAGATAGATAGATAGATAGATAGATAGATAGATAGATACATACATACATACATACATACATACATACATACATACATACATACATACATAGATGATAGATAATAGGCAGATGGCAGAAGAATAGTCGCATAATAAAGAAATTGGTAACTAGGTGAAGGGGTGCGTGGCAGGTAGATGGATGATGGGATGTTCTGTCTACTGATTTCCATAGAGAAAAGCTTGACTCACTTCCCTTTTATGCCAGATTCTGAGAGTTAGAAATGTGCTTCTTCCCTGTAGGTAGACTCGCTTTGTGTTCAAAACACTCCCTTTTCTTCAGATCTCTTTGGAGATCAAGTGGCCATGACCAAGTCCACTATTTGTAGGGCTTGGAACAAGAGTAACGTAAGGATCCATCCATAAAGCTAAATGTTTAAAGTATTTACAGCAACAAGTTGTTAAGTAAAACTCTGTTGTTTCTTCCCTTAACAAATGTACCTCCAGAATGCCTGGGAAAACCAGGTTTGAATTTAGAATTCTCAGACTTTCTTTCCAGAATGGTGAGGAAGAGCCAGCCTCTAATCTGTAGCCTAACCCCTCTCCTCCCCCACTATCATATGCACGTCATGACGATCCCTGTGAGCACACACATGGATACTCTAATCTGAGCATCTCACATCTGCCAGGCCACAGAACAAACCTGGGTTTACCCATAGAAGCATAACTCACCCTCAGGTCCTGGAAGTAACTTCAGTATCCAGGACAGAGATCCAGGAGAGCCAGACAGCTGCCATGTGGAGGGGGTCAGGAAGTGGGGGCCTTGGTCCTCTTAGTCCAGGGAAAGAGTCTCTGCCACAGAGAGGCCAGACTATGCTCACTAAAGCACAGGCCTAGAACAAGACATCTCTTGCCCAAATCTAAGGCCAAGGACTTGCAGCAGACATTTTTCTGATTAAGAGGGACAGGAATGTGAACAAATACAGAAGATATCATTCATATAAATTATCTATTACTACATAGCAAACTATCCCACATGTTGGCAGGTTAAAACAGTAAACATTTTTTTAGATCAGATTTCCCTGGGCCAAGAATCTGCAATCAGTTCACAGAGTGGCTCAGGTCAAACTCTCTCATGAAGGCAAGTTATTGGTCTGGACTGTCATCTCATCCAAAGACCCAATGAGGGAAGAGAGGAAGAATTCAGCCCCAGGCTCACCCATGTGGTTGTTGGCAAACCTTGAACACTCACAAGATTTTAGCTGGAACCCTCCATTCCTCACCACACAGACCTCCTCAAAGAACAGAGGACCGGGATTGAATTTATTTTTTGGCAGTCCTGGGGTAGGCTTGAACTTAGAATTCTTCCCTACTTCACAAAATGTTTTCATGATGTGGGGCCTGCACAGCCCTCAATCTCCCACACCTACCCCAACAATCATCTCCAAGAATAAGAGCACACTCAGAAAGGAACCACATAGTCATTTTTATGGCCCGAATTTTGGAAATGATATTGTGTTATTTCTGTCCTATGGCATTGGTCACAACCACCTTGGTAAAGAGGTAAAGGAGAATGATTGTTTTTTCTATGTCTTATAAAGAATGAAGCTGATATTTTTAATGGAATGACATTGAATCTGTATATTGCTTTTGGAAGGATTGCCATTTTTACTATATTAATTCTACCTATCCAGAAGCATGAAATATCTTTCCATTTTTTAAGATCTTCCTCTATTTCCTTCTTGAGCATTTTAATGTTTTCATTATACAAGTCTTTCATATCTTTGGTTAGTGATATTCCAAGGAATTTAATTTTTTTAAGGCTATTGAAAATGGGATAGTCTCTCAGATGTCTTTTTCTATATGCATACAGGAAGGCTATTGATTTATGCATGTTAATTTTGTATCCTGCCACTTTGCTGAAGGAAGTTATCACCTTCAGGAGTTTACTGACACTATTCTTTGGGTCTGTTATATAGAGGATCATGTCATCTGCAAAAAGGGATAGTTTTACTTCTTCCTTTCCAATTTGTATCCCTTTTATGTCTTTTTCCTGTCTTATTGCTTAGGCTAGGACTTTGAGCACTATGTTGAAGAGCAATGGTGAGAGTGGACACCCCTATCTTATTCCTTATTCAAGTGGGAACTCCTTGAGTTTTTCCCCATTGGGTGTGATTTGGGCTTTAGGAGTTTTGTATATTGCCTTTATTATGTTGAGGTATAAGCCCTCTATTGCCCAGACTCTCTAGCGTTTTGATCATGAAGTGGTATTAAATTTTGTCAAAGGCCTTCTCTGCATCCATTGAGATGACCATGTGGTTTTTGTGGTTGAGTCTAACAAAATTTATTTGGAATGACAAAAGGCCTCAGACAGCCAAATCTATCCTTAGTTTAAAAAAAAAAAACCTTCCTCAGGAGGTATCACTATTCCTGATCTAAAGACATACTACAAAGCCATAGTAACAAAAACAGCATGGTCCTGGCATAAAAACAGACACACAGACCAATGGAACAGAATTGAAGACCCTGCTCTTGGTTTGAGTAACTACAGTTACTTGATCTTTGACAAAGGTTTCAACAATGTTCAATGGTGTAAAGATAGCATCTTCAACAAATGGTGCTGGCAAAACTGGATGAATACTTGTTAAAAAAATGAAATTAGACCCACACCTCTTGCCATGAACAAAAATCAACTCCAAATGGATCAAAGAATTCAACATTAGACCTGAAACCCTTAAAACCCAGGAAGAAAGAATGGGAGGAACTATCCACGAGATAGGGGTAGGGAAAAACGTCTGAACAAACCTCCAGTAGCCCAGGAAGTACAACAATCACTTAACCAATGGGATCTCATCAAGCTTAAAAACTTCTATACAGACAAACATACCATACTCAGAGTCAATAGACCACCATGAAACTGGGAGATAATTTTTGCCAGCTATAACACTGACAGAGGCCTAATATCTAGAACTTACAAAGAATTAAAAAAATAAATACATAATGAAATATCAAACAGCCACCTCACAAAATGGGGCATTGATCTCAACAGAGAATTCACAGAGGAGGAAGCAAAAATAGCCAATTCTCATTTAAGAAAGTGCTCACCATCATTAATCATCAGGGAAATGCAAATCAAAATAACAACCTTACTCCAATCAGAATGGCAATCATTGAAAAATCCGACAATAGATGGGTGAGGTTGTAGGGGAAAAAGGAACCCTCATTTACTGCTGATGAGATTCATTCAACCACTATGGAAAGTAGTGTGGAGACTCCTGAACAGAATGAGCATAGAGCCACCAATGGACCCAGCTATCCCTCTACTAGGCATCAACCCCCGAGATGTCACACCTCAGCACAGAGACATTTGCTAAACCATGTTTATTGAAGCTCAATTCATAAAAGCAAATAATTGGAATCAACCCAAATGCCCATCTCTGAATGAATGGATATCAAAGTGTGGTACATTTACACAATGGAATTCTACTCAGGTGAAAGGAAAAATTACATAGTAAAATTTAAAGAAAATTGGACAGACTAGGAGCAGATCCTACTTAGTGAACTCACACAAGAACAGAGAGTCAAACCCAGCATGTTCTCCCTCATATGCAGTTCCTAGCCAGGTTAAGCTTAAACTCTAAGCAAACCTGACAGGTGAAATGAGAGACTGTAAAAGGGGATGGAAGAAATGGGGGGGGAGGGTAGGTGGACCTATGGAATAAGTAAAACCAACAATGAATGGAAACCATAAATTCCTTCCTTTCATACAGTAAGCTCTCGAGGAAGCTGTGGGCATTGCCTGGTAAGAGGGGCCATGATTAGAATGGGAGGAAGCCTAACCCCATGAAAAATTGATCAGACCTGCAACTCCCTGTCCCAGTCATTGGTTCCTTCCCACATTTAGCTGTTGATCAAAAAGACCCATGAGGTCCCCAAAACAAGACAGGCTTCTGTCAAGGCTCTTGAATACCCACCCCAGGTCAAAGGTAAGACCCTCTTGCTGAAGAAACCACAGAAAGTCATGACACAACACTGAGAAACCCTGCGAGATCCAGAATGGCAACCAGCTCCCGGATGGTAGCATGTGCAGTGCTGGTAGGGGAAATTGGTCAATGATATTTGGGGTAAGCAGAGACCTCTGATATAAAATTCAGACCTGTGTCATGAGAATCTGAACACTCTGCTTCATGGGAGAGAACAGCGAGTCAAGAAGTGATAATTTGTGCAATAGTGGCACCAAAACCTGGGAGGGGGTAATCAATGGCTTTCAAACTGGCCAAGAGATCCACTCGGTGACAAAAAACCCTTAACTGGAATTGGGATCCAGGGCAAAATCCTATGGGAATCAAATAACTGGGTTCCAAGGGGAAATTCCCACTACCAGAGAACTACAGAGAGGCTACTCCCTATAGACTCTTGCTAAATTAGCAATGGGTATCTCATTTAACCTATACTGATCTCACTCTCCAATGGAGACTCTGTTTATGTTTTTCAGAAGGCAGTGAGAGAGCCGTGGTCAATCCAACTCCACCAATAAGCCACAGAATGATGGTGGACATTGTGGTAAGAGTTGAACCACCCTGGGTCTATCATGTAGGCCCCAAATGAAACCTTCAAGAAAGTGTCATGATAAACAAGAGAGCTATCACCACAGCAAGTCAGTTAACCCAGTCCAATGAGACAGACACCAATGATATCCAACACAACCCAAAGCAGAAGTACAGAGACACTTAAGTTCTCAACAATAAAGCAGACTTAGAACTCACCCACCATGAAGAGGGGGCAGAAAGAATGTAAGAACCATGGTGGGGGAGGATATCCAGAGACATTGCCCCCCTCAGCAACAACACACAAGGTGGGGAACCTGGCTACCTCCTGTGCTATTCATAACCCCCTACTCCGTGTTCTGATCCAGTACACCCACCAAAGAGGGCCCCCAGTGGGTTGGGTACAGGGAGGAGGGAAATGGGGGTACCATCATAAGATTTGCTCATAGAATGTATCTAATTAAGGACAATAAAGATATCAAAAAAAAAAAAAAGAATGACCTAGGGGTGGGGAGGGTGAAGCTGATGTACAATGAGTTCTACTTCCTTGTAGAGAGACTAGTTCTGACCTTTCAGAACGTTCTACAGATCTCATTTGAGATCAAGGGGCCATGGTAAACTCTGGAATGTATAAGGCCCATGACAGGAAAAAGAGGGTCTTGAACTGCACATCCACACTTTGCAGTGCTGGGAATCGAACACAGCATCTCACACATTCTCTACCACTGAGATAAACTGCCAGCCCTGTAAATCTGAATACTTAAGAGTTGTACATCATGGTAACAAACTATAGAGTCTAGTCACATGTCATAAGCTTTGAACAAGCTTATGAGCTTTGGCCTAGAGAAGTCCCAATAACTACATAGGGAAGAAGGTACAGGAGAGAGGGGCTTAGAAATGAATGAGGATGATGTGGGAATTGGGATGGTCCTTTGTTCTCTTATTTTCTAAGCTTGAAAGTTCCTGAAGGACCAAATGGCCCTTCCCTCCACCCACTGCAAGAAATCAGGGTCCAGAACTTGCGCCTGGAGGTGGACCACCGTTCCAAGCTCCTTCTGCTCCTCCACCCCACCATCTCAGGACTACCCATAAACAGATTTGTCACTTTGTCATTGTGTCCCTCCATGGCCCTTGTCCACTTGCTTTATTCGCTTATTTTCAGTTTTCACTCTTCAGTGAATGGCCAGTACCAAGGCTCAGTTCCTGAGGGACAGTCAAGCCCTTTCTACAGGATGATGTCATCACAAGACCCATTCTCACTATGAAGCACCCTCTACATGAGCAGTTCTGCCACACATCGTCCCCAGCCACCACCACCGTGCAAGCCCAGCCCCCTAGGGCACCTTCCTTCCCCATCGCCAGGCTTTCCACAGCCAAGGCCCTCAAGCTCTCGAGAAATTCTTATAGAAACAAGCCCTCCCAACCCAGTGGCCTGAAGGAGATTTCAGCCCAGAAAGGAAAAAGCTAAGCTGCTCTCATACTCAATTCTCTTCTCTCTAGTCCGTATGCCTCCTGAACACTTGGAACTTTCTGGGAGTCCCAGGAATATGGCACTGCGCTTGTCTGGGTTAAAAGCCCTTCCTCTGAATCACTCTGCACTTCAACAATATCACAAAACTTGCATTAATGCATAGAAGTTACTTTCAGACACTTTTTTTTCATAAAAGCCTTCAGAAATACAGTCACTTAAAAGCTTTTTACTCCCTCTTAAAAGGATAATCTGCCTCCCAGCCCCAGGAAGGTAGCAAACTGCACAAACACAAGGGACCTCTTATACTGTGTGGGACAAATGGCTGAAATGTTTATTGATTCTCTACTTATTGCCAATTTTATGATGTTCATAAAATCTGTTATAATTTTTAGCAAATCTCATACAACTGACAACTATGACGGACCCCTTAGCAGTTGGTAAATCATTTCTGTGGATCACTCAAAGTTAAATGGGAGCATGGCTGGGGAAGCTGAAATTGACACAAAGTAGAAGTGCCCCTGGCTGTCGGGTCCCAGCCCATCCACAGTGGAATGCAGACTTCTAAGAGTCCTGTCACATCTGGTGCAGGTTGCTGAGGGTCCACAGAGGCCCACGTTCATTACTGTCTAATAACTGTGTGGCCTCTATGGAGACTGTCTTGACTCAAGCCTGTAGCCTGACATCCTCATGAGCTGCCGGTCACCGAGTCCCTGGGTCCCTGAGACTGCTGGCTTGCCTGCCATAGCTTCCAGTGGCCAGCGTGTGACTTAGAGTTACAGATATTAGTTCTGAAGGAGACCTTGTAGGTTACAAAACGAGCCTGCTTCTGGAAGCACACCCTTGTTTGCAAAATGAGAACCCCAGGAAGAATAGTTGTAAGGACTCAAATGCTTGTGATTCCCTCAGAGAAGAGTCTGGCACCTGGAAAGTTCTTTGCTAGGTGCTGAATAAGTTAATAGGTAAATAACTTTACTATAACAGGGATATGGGATTTTTATTTCTTATCTCATTTGGTTCTTTTTTTTCATTCATTTTGTTTTGTTGTATTTTTGAGAGACAAGGTCTCACTCTTGGAGCCCCAAGCTGCCCTAACTCAAAGCTATTGATCCTGCTTCAGCCTCTAAATAAAGTCTTACAGAGAAATCCTATATAGTTCTGTCCAAATAAACATGCAATGGAAATCTTCACAACTATTAAATGCATGTACATTATTATCTGAACAATTATGTTACCTTGGCCATTGAAAGAAAGTACCTCCAATGTTCCTGGAGCAACCTCTGGGCTGAGGCCCATTGACAAGACACTGGATTCCTGTCCATCAAACCCCCAAGAGCTGAGGACACAGCCCAGCAGGCGGAAGGTGGTACGTGGGCTATGGTCTAACCCACTTGGAAATTTTGAGATAAATATTGGCCTGGGACCTGATTGTCTCTGGAATCCCATGACATCACCTAGAAGGATGGAGCCCTGCCTCGGAAGCCTGTAAATAAATATGGCAGAGCAACCATAGAAAGCATCTGAGGAATTTGCCATTAGGCTTAAAAACATCGGAGGTTGGAGTCTCCCAGAGCGGAAAGCACAGTACAGGAAGCCGTACAGTCTTTTGCTGCATGCCTTCTCAAATGTGATGTGGAGGAAAATGTAAATTAAAATTTAAATTAAAAAAATGTTTAAAGAAAAAAGATCTGCAATTTCCCCCCTTTTAAGAGCATCGTGTTCTTTCTCCTCACCCTTTCCAATCCTGCTTAGAGAGAATCCCACAAAGTTCAGATGACACCTGCCTGGACTCTGCAGGGGCCTAATGCTAATCCCCAGAAAAGGAAGATGGAAATTCTGGAATGGCTTCTGAGTCCTAGTTCACACTGCTGTGAGGACGTCACTGGTAAGGCTTTATGAACAGCGGTGATCCGTGTTGCAGACCACCCAATATGAAAATAAACTTCACTGCTAATTCTGCCAGCACAGGGCCAAAGGAAACAAAAGTGAAGGGAGCAGGCAGGCAGGCAGACCTCCCCTCGCAAGGAGCGGTGTGTGCAGAGGACCCAGGGGCCAACGAGAGGCCAAATGTGTGTGTCCCGGCCGAGGAGGGTTTCCACTGAAGAGATAGAGATGGGAGTCCCATGGGGCAAGGGCACCATAAGAGGTTTGTTCTGCATGGTTCAGCTATGTGGAGGTTCTACCCTGGGGTGTTCACTAGAAGAGGAGATATGGGGAGTCTCACATTGGGGGGTTACACTGTGATAGGTTATGTGGAAGGGAGGGGTCCCACACTGGGAGGTTTATTCTGTAAGAGGCAATGTCTAGGGGTTACCCTGCATGAGAGATAGGTGGGAGCTGCCTTATGGCAAGAGACATGGGGTCACTCAGTGGGGGGCTTGCACTATAAGAGGAGTGGGTTGGGGGTCACAGTGAGGGGTTATACTTCAATAGGTTATGTGGGGGTTTCCACAGGAAGGGGTCAGCTGTGGACAAAGGCAGCCTCAGGGGCAGAGGAAGGACTTGGCCTGCCTGGCTTAAGACTTGACAAAAAGGTAAGCGTCATCCCCAGAGGTGAGATACAGTCAGGTAAGGAGTGGAAGCGACTATCCCCAAGCAGGGATGTCAGATCACCTGGCCTTGAGGTCGGAAGAAAGTCTTTCAAGGGAAAAGCTCAAGGAGAACATTCTAGAGAGGCACAGAATAAGCTCTCCTCTGGGTGCACTGTGGGTGCTGGGAAAGCTCATTGCCCAGGAAGCAGCCAACGCTCCCATGTGAGGAGACAGGGAACATTCTCCAAGGATGCCCACTCAGCGCCTAGAGCCCAGGAGCCAGTGAAACTCCCAGCAAAGCGCTTTCAAGTGCTGCTCGGTGGCATGAGAACTCTCCCCAGAGCTGTCGGGTAAGACACCAGGATAAAACACAATGCCTTCATGTTTCCAACAAGATGTTTCCTTTAGACTTGATTAGAATTGGAAGAAAGGATTAAAACACCCACAGACACACACAGAGAGAGAGAGAGACAGAGACAGAGAGAGACAGAGACAGAGACAGAGGCTGACAGACAATGAGGCAGAGGTATGAAGATACTAGACATTTAAGTCCAATTTGTGCTACACAGTGAATTCCAAGCGAGTCTGAGCTATAGTGTGAGGCTCTGCCTTAAACAACAGCATAATGCTAATTGTAATAATAAATTAATTCAAATAAAATTTGTTAAAGGCCCTGAGATAAAGCTCTCATCGCAAGAATAATAGAACATTTTAAGAAAGAACCAAAGGGGCTGAGGCTGATGGCACAGTGGTTAAAGTCACTTGCTTGCAAAGCCTGCTGGCCTGGGTTTGATTCCCCAGCATCCATGTAAAGCTATGTACATAATGTGGCACATGTGTTTGATGTGTTTGGAGATTGTTTGCAGCTGAAAGAGGTCCTGGTGTCCTCTCTCTCTCTCTCTCTCTCTCTCTCTCTCTCTCTCTCTCTCTCTCTCTCTTTCTCTCTCTCTCGTGAAAAATAATTTTTAAAGGTAGTCAACGGATAAAGCAGCTTGTTAGCTCACTCTGAAACGGTGTTTCACACGGCTGATTTTACAATAAAAAATTAATAATAAAAATTAAAAGCTCGCAAGATTAAAAATGGATCAGTTGTGAAGGTCAGCTCTTGTCCCTCAATGTGTCGTCAAATTCTCGAAGCGGGGAAAGTATGCAATAAGGAATCAGTTCCTCTGTGGGGTCAGATGTGTTACTGTTTTGTGATAAGGTCTCATGTAGCTCAGACTGACCTCCAACTTTTTATATACTTCAAGGATGACCCTGAACTTCTAATCCTCCTGCCTCCACCTCCCAAGCCCTGGGATTCCACCTGCTGAGGGTACTGGGGATCAATCCCAGTGTTTCATTCATGCTAGGCAAACCCTCTACCCACTGAGTTACATCCCAGCCTGAGCCGTAATAATTACAAAATAATTTTCCAACAAGAACTAAAGGTTTGAAGTTGGGCTTGGTGATACAGGCTGAGAATCCTGGGAGGCTGAGGCAATAAGATTGTGAGTTCAAGGTCAGCCTAGAATGTATGAATTCCAGTCCAGTCTGGGTTATATATTGAGACTGATACAGTCTCAAAAAAATATTTTTGAATGCTTGTGCCTCAGAAGGCTAGATGGCCAAAGACCACCCAAGGACCCCAACAGCAGTCATTTTCCAGGGCACTACACACATCCATGTTACTGACCTTGACACACCAGCCAGCAAAGTGGGGCTTCTGTTCCCAAGCAAAGACCTTCCCCCCACCCTGAGCGCTCCAGCCCATGAGCCGATGGGGAGAGAATCATAAATGCAGAACAGTGCATAGACAGGAAGGAGTTGGCCAGTGCATCCAACCCTCCAGCCTCTGTCTCTTTCAGCTTTCTTTTTACTGCTGGTGTGTATATGAGAGAGGTCTTATAGAAGGATCATTGCCAATCCGAGAATGGAAAATTTGGGAGCTTTTATATATGTGAAAAAGGCTAGAATTCCCATTCCTAGAGGTTTTTTTTTCAAAGCTGCCTTCCACAAATCACAAAGCTCCTGAAGCCCTTAAATACACACACACACACACACACACACACACACACACACACACACACACACACAGCTACACTAAATGAATGGACACTGGCTTCCACTTGGAAACCACAGGTGACTTCCTCCTCCAGAGGCTAGTCTAGATGCAATTTACTCATTCCCTGAATGGGAACAGGTCTCCTAGCAGCTTGCCTGGGCTTTTCCTCAGTTATCCTTCAGCACAGCAGTGAAGGAATGCATACGGCTTGATCCTTACCTACTGGGGTGGAGGCAGCCCAGCTGGAAGAGGGAGACAATTGTGGTTAAAGTAGATGTCAAAGACTGTTTTACAAATAAACTATTAAGGAAGGAAACTCACTTATCTACCATAGATCACTGCCCTATTACCTGGTGAAACCAGAACACCAAAAGACTTGATAAAGTGTTATCTTCTCCCATATCTAACTGATTAAGGTCTTTTCCTGCCCATCTGTTTATTCCTTAGGAGGTCAGAATGTCAGACCTGACCAGAGAGGTCACACAGCCCAATGTACAGGGTGGAGAAACTGAGGCTTAAATGCCAAATATCTTGCCTATGTGTGAAGATGACCCTATTTCCAGATGGGCCAGGGTACATGAGTGAGCTTGAGGAGGGGACATGTCACAATGGGGACATGTCACACTGGCTTTCTTCCAAACAGATCGAATGTGGTTTTTGCTGCAGGGTAAGACGATAAAGGATGACTTCCTGTACACCTCAAAGGACGACATAAGCACGGGACATGAAAACTACAACCTGTGAAATAAAGAAGCTAAGAAGCATCTCCCGTGCCTGCTTTGCTATTCTGTCATTTGTACCTAGAGTGTCCTCCTCTCCCTTGTCCACGCCATATGCGTAAACTGGAGGATTCTGATCAAATGCCACCAAAGAAGCTTTGGGGTCAATCCCTCTGGATTCACATCGCAAGTGAGTAGTCACGTGACTGACAGCAAATTCCCCTCTGAGACCTTGGTTTCCTCATCTCTAAACTGGAGCTAAGAACTGTTAAGAATTAAACTAGTAGCTGGTCATGGTGGCTTACAGCTATAAACTCAGCCCTCAAGGGGCTGAGGCAGAAGGATTGCCACCAATTCAAGGCCAATCTTGGCTACATAGCATGTTCCAGGCCAGCCCGGGCTACAAATGCAAGACACCCATCTCAAGAATAAGAAGCAATAAATTAATTTACTAAATTAAAAGAAATAATTTAACTATCAAATCTAGAATTTACTGACTGCATCATAATTTTCTTCAATTAAATTTTTTTTAGTAGTTAACAAACCAGACCACAATGTGGGTAGCTGCCTTTATTTTCCCAGCTTTTTATTTGTAATTCTAGTTCAGACCCCCCATCAGACTTTCTCCCTCCTAGAAAGACAGCTAGCTCAGGAAAGAAAACGGGTAGGGGGGAGGAAAAGAAGAGAAGGAAAATCAGCCAGGCTTGATACATGCCTACAGTGCCAGCATTTGGGAGGTGCAGGCAGGAGGATCCGGAGTCTAAGGCCAGCCGAGGCTGCATGAGACATTATCAAGAAGAAAAGAAGGAAGAGGAGGAGGGGGAGGAAAAGAGGAAGAGAAGGAGGTGCAAGAGGATGATAAAGGAAAGGAGGAGTGAAAGGAGGAGGAGGGAGAGGAAGAGGAAGAGGAGAAAAAGTGAGTGAAAATCAATGATCAAAGAAGTCAATGATCAAAACAACTGTACTGCCCCTAACGCCTGGCATGAAGGGGTTTCTTACTAATGGGAATGTATTATTTGAAATATAATCATCATTGTAAATGAATTAGTGGACTAAGAACTGAATATTCACCATGCAGTGCACAGGAGGAGCCAGAGAAGAGAAGGTGGGAGCCACACCAGGAGGGTGGGGAGAGGGGTGGGGTGGAGGGTGGGACCTGAGGAAGCCCAGCTGGGACAGCTTCAAGGAGCCCTGGGCTCAGAAGGCGCCATGCTTGGCCACATTCTTCAAGCTCTTACTACTTCTGATCAGGAGCTCCTCGTTTTCATTTGCCTTAAAAATAATATAAACTGTTCTGATGCTACAAGGTCGCCTTTCCACTCACTCTAGAAAAGCACCTATTAATTCAAACATTTGACATATTTGCACAGTCTTGTCCCCCCCCCCACCACTCCCCACCCCAGACCGAGTGCAATGATTGAAGAAATGTTTAGGAATGAAGCCATGGTCGCATGGGGGACAAGGAGCCATTCAGAGCCATTTGAATCTGATTTTCCTGGAGACGGGCCTTTCTGTAGAAAAACACTTTGTACCAGGTGACAACTGGGCCATTTAGTGTAAGCCAGGGTACAGCACGGAATGCAAGCTAGGGCATCAGCCATCTGGTGACATTCCAAGAAACCATGACAGGAAACCCATTCCAATAACAGCATGCACTTAAGGGGTTAACTTTTTCCTGCCGTACAGTAGGGTCTCAAAGAGATTTGACATTGAACAAAATGTCTATACAAGCCTGACAGCAGGGCGGGCTGGCTTTCAGGTCTGCATAAACACTGGGACCGGCTTTGGAGTTGGGGGACTCTTGCTCCTGAAAACCTTCTATTTTATTTTCAAATGGCACCCCGCCCCCCGCCAAGAAGTTACATTTTTTCCCTTCTTTAAATAAGCAGCCAGGGTAATGGCATGATGAACAAATTTCATTTCTCCTGCTCAACTTTTTCCATCTCAAACGCAGCCTCCACGAGGCCAGATGGCGGCAGAGGCACCGCTGTAAGTCAATACATCTGGCGACATTCCTGAAACGACAAATCTGACAAAGCCTCTTTTGAGAGCCTCGGCACTGGGACCTGTCTGCCATAAGCAGAGCCTGGTGTGTGAAAACAGAATAAAATTGAACGCTTCCACTGCCCATGCTTCTCTCTCTCTCTCTCTCTCTCTCTCTCTCTCTCTCTCTCTCTCTCTCTCTCTCTCTCTCTCTCTCTCTCTCT
>PVHP010025966.1:0-25060 GCA_004024765.1 Zapus hudsonius | reverse complement strand
GACTCAGGGAACTATGCGGAAGAGGGGGCGGAAAGACTGTGAGAGCCATGGTGGGGGAGACTATCCAGAGGTACAGACAGGAGAACCTGGCTGATTACTAGTTTATCCATGGTCCCCTGTCACAAGGACTGATCCAGACGACCCATGGAGGAGGTTATCCAGTTGAGGGGGGAGGGGAGGGCAGTGGGGAATTGGGGATAACAACTCATTGTTTGCCCACTAAATTTGTAACTCATTATGGACAATAAAAAAATTAAAATAAATAATAAAAAAAAAGAAATGAATGAAAATAAATGGGAGATAGTGAAAAAAAAAGAATAAAATTATGTCATTGCAGGACAATGAATTGAACTAGAAAACATATTAATCAAAATACACCTGATACAGAAAGGCAAATATCACATTTTCTTTCATATATGGAAGCTGGATTTTATATACATACATATGCACAAATGAAATGAAAGTAGAAATATATATAATATACATAAAATAAAGTATGCATACATATGATATATAAAAAAGGACTGTTTGGGATAAGTAAGGGTTAATGGTGGAGAGATAAAAGAAGGTTATTTGAATGTATATCATCAAAGTACATGATATAATCATACATGAAGAAAAATGTCTTTAGGAAACCCATAACTTTATATAATTAATATGTACTAACAAAAAAACATGCATTAAGAAAAAAGTTGAAACACACCAACTTATTAAAAGTACCTCTCTTTGAGTTGTAGGATTTTACTGGTGATTTAATTTTTAACTATATTTTTCAACTTTCCAAAGCTTATATAATGAACATAGCTGCAAAAGTGATTCTATTATTTTAAAAATTTATCAAAGCATAACTTACCAATTTTACAAGCTGTGTGTTGAATCTATTTTGCTTTGTCTTCCTAGGTTTAAACTTGTTTTTCATCAAACATTACCATTTGAGGGTAGCAAAAACTTCAGACAATTTCTTTTTTCAATTATTTTTTTCATTTTAATTAAAACAGTTATTATTTTCACCTAATTTCCATTGGAAAAACCTATACTTTCTGTTATATTAATGGCTAAACTAGCCTTTGTGGATGGGCTTGGGAACCTAATCACTATGTATAATGCTGCTTCTAATGGAAAATGGACTTTGAGTTCCAAATAATTAACTTAAAAATGAAGTTTTGGAACACGTCCTGTGTATAAACTGGGGACTGTCTTCATAAAAAGCAAATTGCTACCCACTGCCTTGCTAATGAAATACAAATACAATTATAGCTAGCATTATGAAAACAAAAAGGATTTTACCAACAAAGTCAAGTCTTAGATGAAAAATATTGGGGGAAAAAAACTGAACATGAGTGACCACATCTTCGTTTTAAGTGAGTTACTAAAAATTCAAAAAAAAAATGAGCTGGCTCTTAGAAACCAGACTAGAGATTTTACATATATTGTTGGTTTCTTTTAATTTAAGCAAGAAAGCACAAAAATCATCCCTGAATTATTCCTCAACTTGTAACCTCCTCACTCTAACTATTCTACCAGATTCTGTTAATGCATGACTTTCTATCCATCTACTTCTCTCTAACTCCATTGGTTTGTTTCTAGCCAGAATTCCCTGGGACAGTCTTATAGTTTCCCTTAATCAACCAATTTCATTCTTAAGTTCAACCTTCTTAGCAATTGCAACTTAACACAGATTTCTTGGCTGGGGAGATGGCTGAGTGGATAAATCACTTATGACTCTCTCTCTCTCTCTCTCTCTCTCTCTCTCTCTCTCTCTCTCTCTCTCTCTCTCTCTCTCTCTCTCTCTCTCTTTCTCTCTCCCCAGCCCCCACGCATACCCACACACACTTTTTAAAATCTTTTCACTCATTTATCTTCTTTAAAGCTTTTAGTTGCCTCTTATGGTCCATAGATGTAGTTTTATAACTGAGTTACCTCAAGTTTCTCCTCAAGAAAGAAAAGAGGAGGTGTAGAGACACAATGGAGATTCTAGGACTCTACAGATGTTTCAATCACAGGAATTTTGCTTCCTCCCCCCATTTATGATTCCAGGCATTTCTTTAGAAACAGAGAGTCACTATAGTGGTTTACAAACCATGGTTAAAGATTCCTTGTTACAGCATATATCATGATTTGGCCTCTGCCCTCTTTTCAAGCTCCATTCCTCTGTTTTATTTGCACTCTAGGGTCTTTCTCTGCCCCCTCCACATATACACACCATCCAAAGTACATATAATGTTCATAAAATTATTTCCATCATTTCCTGAATAAGAAATGCTAGCTTCCCAACCTGTTGTTTTAAAAATGTTCCTTGCCCTTCAAGAACTATTTTAAATGCTATCTCCTCATTAGTCCTCACCATCTCTTCAAGATTGATATAGTGAACAACCACCATAGTTTTATGGGGTTTTAGAATTGAAGATCTTGTGCCCTTCAATCTCCAGCAAACCAGAATAGTGAGTTGGTTACACTGCAGATAGTAGGCCATCTCTTTTAAGCTTCCAGAGCTCTTTGTTCTTATGTCTACATTCATCATGGATGCTTGTATGTCCATAAATTCTCCTGGTATGTGATTTCATGGAAAGCAGGAACTGTCATAATCATCTTTGAATTTTATAGTCATTGGCTTAAAATAGTTATTCAGAAAATATTTTTGTTGCTGAATGAAACAGGAATCAAAGTATATAAACTTCACTGAACTTGGAATATAACATATATAAAATATTATGGCTCTGAACCTAAAGTAACTTATTAAAATATAAGAAGAGGCTGGGTGATTGCTCAGTGGTTAAAAGTTCTTGATTTCAAAGCCTGCTGGACTGGGTTCAATTCCCCAGCCATCCATGTAAAGGCAAACACAAAAATTGGTGTAAGCATTCTGGCATTCATTTGCAGTGACTAGAGAACCTAAAGTGCCCATTCCTTCTCTCCCTCTCTCCCTCTCTCTCTCCTCTCTCTCTCGTACTGTCTCTCTCTCATACAGTCACTCACATGTTAATTAAAATATATAAAAAGTTATATGAATGGTGAAAAAAATCACCTTTTCTGAGTTGAGGAAATATGACATGTGATGATATTTGACTAGCCACTGCTCATAGGAGGAAGAAGAAAAAAACCCTCCATATATAGTGTACCTAAGTAGCTACCATCAATGGGAGGAAGAGCTGAAGAAAGGGAAGCATAGCATGCTGAAAAGGGCAAGCCTAGAGAGGAATGGGAGAGAATAAGTGCCCCAAGAACTTGAAAAATCAGTTTTGAGAAACTCCTTCTCTCACCATGAACAGAGAAAGCTCTCCCGTCTAATCTATTAGATGCTTAAGCAAGGTATGCTCCATGGTTTACAGACCCTATTTATAAAAAGACAATTATAATGTTTGGCACAAATAATATGATGACTTTCTCCACATATTGTATAGAAATTTCTAATACTCTAGAAATCTGTTTGAGAACTCTAAATATATTGGAATTAACATGCAAACTTTCAAGTTTTCACTGACTCTGGTGAACAACTTGATTAATCTAAGTCCTAAGAGAAAACTAGTCTATCTAGTGAGAGGAATAATTTAATTTACTTTATTGGCAATTTCCTCCGTCAAGAAAGATCAAAGCAGTCCTCATGAAGATTGTGGTATTTCTCTAAAGAAGTCTCCAAACAATCCATATGCAGTGAATAAATTTTCATTAAGATAGTTTTGCAACATAACTTATGTTTGAATTAAAAAGCTTTAGTTGATGACTTCAGTTAATTATAACAGTTTATAAAATTTATGTTAAGACATCAAAAAACAAACTAGGGGACTTACATGGCAATGTGTCATTAACTATGAAAGGCTTTGGCACCAACATAAACATATGTTCTACAGAGAGGATAGGGTATACCTGGAAATCTTTTTGTAAGCTGAATATTTGGGACTCCAAGAACATTTTCCAATGGAAATCATGTTACATATAGTGAATGGGCTTCCAGCATAGTCCACAGAAATCTATTGTATATATAGTATAATAGATGGATATAAGCCAGAGGGCCATTCTCTATGTCAATATCTGTGTACATATGCCCATGGGAAATATGAATAAATAAACTGAATATTATCACTAGCTCACAAAAATTAGCTCATAAAATCGACATAGCAACCGCCTGAGGTAGACTAAAGTGATCCTCAGTTGACAGGCTAAGAAATAGTTCTGTGGGGCTAAGAGGAGGCATGTTTTTAAAAATATTTTATTTATTCATTTTTCAAGCAGAGAGATACAGAGAGAGAAAGAGAGAGAGAGAGCACAACAGGACCACCACCTTGTGGGTCTGGCTTACGTGGGTACTGGGGAATTGAACCGGGGGCCTTAGGCACTGGAGACAAGTGCCTTAATCTCTGAGCTATCTCTCCAGCCCATGGGGCTAAGAATAATAATTTGCCCAATATCATACTTCTAGTCATATAGAAATCAATATTTCTAAGTCTCTGTGCTTTTATGGTAGAAACCATTGACCAACAACATAAAATAAAAATCCCTTGACTCCAAAATTATTGTATTCCTTCTAATCTTTTGTGAAGGAATGTGGAACATATAAATTGTAAGCATGAAACACCCTGGGAAATCCTTTCAGCACTCAAGGTTTGAACCTACAGGGAATTTGAAAGTAGGAGTTAGGGTAACCATGCAGATTAAAAAGGAAGCAAAGGATCTAAGTCAAATTTCCATGGAGACCGAGAATCTGGGCTCCAAGAGGAAGCTTCCACTAACCATGGACCTAAAGAGAGGAAACACCCATTATCATCTGGCCAAATTAACAATTCTTATGTCATTTAACCTATGATCATCTCACCCTCCATTGGAGAATCTGTTTTTATTTTTAAGAAGACAGCAAGAACCATGGACAACCCAATTCTACCAAGAATATCAGAACTGATAGCATACTCCCTCACAGGAGATGAAGCATCAGATAGGGCCCAGGAGAACCCACAGAGGAAGTGGGAGATGAGCAAGGGTACTGCTTCTACAGTAAATCCACCAGGGGGATGGATCCAGACACTGAGGATACTCAAATGCCCCAAGGCAGAAATCCAGAGACCTCTAAGAGCTCAACACTAAACAGAATTAAAACTCACCCACCATGACTCAGGGAACTTTGCAGAAGAGGGAGTGGAAAGATTGTCAGCATCATGTTGGGGGGAATATCCAGAGACATTGCCCCCTCACCCACTGTCTACTGCTCCCACAACTCATAGCCCTCCATCCCATGGAGCATTCTAGTAATCCTACTGAGGTAGGCCCTCAGTGGAATGGGGATAGGGAGGAGGGATATGGTGTTATCAACATATGACTTGTCCATACAAAGTTTCTACATATGAAAAATAAATTTTATAAAGGAAACAAAGTAAAATGGCCAAGGAAATGGAAGAGAGGAGAGAAGCTGTGACAAGCAAAAGAACGTAAGCCAAGTGAGGGGTCAAAGGACAACGAAAGGTTGGTAGCTGGAAGAGAAGGAAAACTAAACATAAAGGTTAGAAAAATATGTGAGGTAAATGGGACCTGGCTGCCAGGTTTTATTTTGCTGCTGCTACATTTCCCTGGTCCTGAAATAAGAAATCGGAAATAACAATTATACCGAATGGACCAGGGTAGTCTGCATGCATACATTGGGCTATCACAGTGTACTCCATCATTTTTTTTTAATAATTTATTTTATTTATTCATTTTCCAGCAGAGAGAGAGAGAAAGAGAGAGAGAGAAAGAGAGAGAGAGAAAGAGAGAGAGAGAGAGAGAGAGAGAGAGAGAGAGAGAGAGAGAGAGAGAGAGAGTGTGTACCAGGGCCACCACCTTGTGGGTCTGGCTTATGTGGGTCCTGGGGAATTGAACCCAAGGCCTTAGGCACAGGAGGCAAGTGCCTTAACCGCTGAGCCATCTCTCCAGCCCGAGTACTCCATCATTATGTGTACTTATTATTCATTAATGAAAAGTTCTTTTAAAAAGTAGTAAAAATGATCACTGAAAATTATTTACTATGTATCATTATGTATAATATATTATCTTCTAAACCTCACATTTCTCTTCTATACTGACACCTAATTTCTAGTTCGGGATATTTATAATGTTATACATTTGTTTGCATCTTACTTCACAACATCAGAGTGGAAAGGAGCTAACTAACTCCCTGATTTGAGGGGGGTAAACACATCATGATTGTGATAAGATTTGTAGAGCACACATGACTGCTTGCATAAGCTGATTTCAACTTCTATCTTGCATGTATTTCACCTGCTTGTCAACTTTGTACAAAACACATCCATTTTTTCATCAAACTCCAGAGAACATGCCAAGCAAGGAATTTATCAATGCAGTACTCTTCACAGTTATGCCTCCAAAATGACCATCAGTAACATGTTACTAAGTTTCTCATGTGACATGTTTCATGTCATGGTCAAGTGTCTTCGCTTGCCAAGACAAGGGGTATCTTTACACTCTAGTGGATAGATTTTACTCTGGAAGTCATGAGATTAGTGTATTGGGGCTGCTTTCTGAACATCACTCTTCTGGAAGCACATTTAAAGGCAACAGTCAAATTATGGACCCTTGACAGAGTCAGTGAAAAATATATATTCTAATAGCCAGAAAACATAGAATCAAAGTAGGAGATCCATAAGTCTCCGCCTTTGTTTAAGGAAACTTCATCTGATAGTGCCATACAAAAAATCAATTAAAAAAGAACTATTCTTTTAAAATCTGTATTTATTTATTTGTTTATTTATTTATTGAGAGAGAGAGAGCCAGAGAAAGAAATAGACAAAGATTGAGTATGGGTGCTCCAGGGCCTCCTGCCACTGTAAACAAACTCCAGACACACACACCACTTAATGCATCTGGCTTTACATGGGTACTGGGGAATCAAACTGGGGCTGTCAGGCTTTGCAATCAAGCACCTTTAACCACTGCTCCATCTCTCCAGCCCAAAAAGAACTATTTTGATGGAGCCAAGTGCCTGCCTTACATGGTGACCTACTTTCAATATTCCTTCTTGATCCCTTTAATAGCCCAAACTCCAGACAACTCTAGGGCTTTGCCAAGCCTTTGAGTAAACAATAGCTTAGTTAAATTCTATTCTCCTGAAGCAATAAGAAAATGGAGCCTCAGGAAGAATCTACACAAAGTTCCTGACTGATCTTGGAATAGAATTTACTCTTCAACTATAAATTTGGTAGAGACACCAGAGAACACTATCTGCAGATTTCTCATATTCATTGGAAATTCTGAGATGAAAAATATTGATGAATTTTGTCATCTGAAGATGGGGACAATTCTTTACTTCCTCTCTCTCAAAGAAAACAAAATAAAAAGAAAAAAACAGCTAGAGCAAATGGCTAGAATGATTCTTATAATAAGGATAAACTACGGCTTTCCTTGGTGCAGAACTTAGATGCCTTAATGAAGTAACTTTCTCTACTGAGAGGTTTAAGCTAAGACTTTTCATAGTAATTTTTGTCACAGTTCACAGGATTTTCTTAAAAGATATTATGAACGCCAGGCATGGCGGTGCACTCCTTTCATCCCAGAACTTGGGAGGCAGATGTAGGAGGATTGCCATGAGTTCAAGGCCACCCTGAGACTACATAGTGAATTGCAGGTCAGCTTGGGCTAGAGCAAGACCATATCCTGAAAAAAAAAGACATTGTGACTTAGTTAGAATGGGTATAAAAAAATAAAGAAAGAAAACCATGGTTCTCTTGATAAAATAACTTCTTCTTGGTAAAAATACGTATTTCTAAAGGCATGGAATAACACACATGAGCAGGCATTGATGCAGGTAAATGCACATCATTACAATCCAAGATTAGTCTTTTTACAATGATCTTTGATTTTGAGGGACTTAGCTCCTTGGTAATGGTATGGTACTTATTAGCACAGTAAGAGAATGTATCTTGGGGTTATACCCAAACCATCCTGTGAAAACTCTAAAGAATGATTCAAAAATCAAAGGATAAGGGAATCTCTATCTTGGCCAACAGTGGCTCTCTGGTCACCACATTTTTAAACTTTCTTTCTATTCTCTCTGCCTAGTTTGAGTTTCTTGGATTTGAGCTCACTATGGAATCAATTTCTCCCTTGGCTTGTCATTTTCCTATGTTGACAACCAGTGAGTCTTCGGCACTTTCTATCTTTCGCCAGGCAATATTTTTTGCTATTAAAAAGGAGCCTTGTTATTACTGTTCTATAATCATCTCAGTTGTATTTATCCCAACTCGCCTTTCATTTTAGGCATAGGTTAGCCCTCAAAGGAGGAGGAGTGTCAACAAGTCATCAATAAAGCTTGCTATTCCACAGTGGCTTACGGAAAAAGAAGGGAGTGCTCCCAATTCTTCCTGAACTACATTCAAAACAATATTGACTGAGTGCTAGCAAAGTATGCTTGCTTCTCTGGTGCTCGGGAAGTTTATGTCTGACTTTAATTCCAAATGAGCACGCGCCATCAAACCCAGACATTCCACTCCACAGCGCAGTTTCCAGTGGTTAGAGGGAACAAGATGCAAGTTGGCCCTCACTTGCTGCTTTTCAGTGGCTAGAAATTCTATTTTTCTGCCTCCCTTACATCCCAGAATTCCCCTGGTCCTATATTAGAAAATAAGAAAACTGATATTTGTGTAATGCTTTAAGTATTAGGAAATGAAAGGGATAGGAAGTCTTTTGGTATAGACAACAGTCCTGACTTTAGATTGCTATCCTTCTTTCTTCCTGAATATCCAGGCAGTAGATATTAATCACAAGAGGCAGATCCATGGGGAATTATGTCCCAATATGTGTTAGGTACTTAACAACTAGTTAGTTCATTTTAAAGATGAACTCCATTTTCAGCAGAAGCAAAATTGATAGTATGGAGATATATGTTTAATGAATGTTGTTCCCTTTTTGGTAATGTGAGTGGATTACTAAATCTGAGAAAATACATAGCTTAAGAAGGTTTCAACTAGTCTTTCATACCATTATTCATGATGTTTTCGAGGAAATGGAGAAACGTGAGGCCAATAACAGTGTAGGGTTTTAAAGAGGGATAAACCAAATCTGTTTTGCAGTATGGACAGTACTCTATAAGGGGTTTTCTATGTACCTTTGCAATAGGCCTAGTTTTTCTTATCACTGTTCCCAGTTGATTAGAATCAGGTATCATTGGTTCCTAAACTCTACAGATGATTCCAGTGTGCAAACTAGGAGGTGAAGCATAGATGTAGGGTCTGTGGTTCACATTATCCCACTTACTGTTTTAGCAGTGAAACCAATAATTGTCTTCCAGTGTTTCAAAGTTTGTTCAACATCCTAGATCTAGCCCAAGACACTGTTTTCTCTAAGATGCTTAAAACAAGGTTATAAACAGAACACTGACAGTTCCTTTTGGCATAGAAGGATAGAAAATAATACATAAAAAAGAATCCAAAAGACTAATATGGGCTTCAAGTGTACATTACTGAGACATTCCATAATGCTTGTTCTCTTTGTTGCTACCAAATAAAGAAAAAACATTTTTTTTTACAGAAATGATCATGTTTCATTATTGAGACATTTTACTGAGAATCAGGTCATTATAAATGCAGGTTCAAAACAAAGTGTATTTTCAATTAACAAAATAGTTGATATGAACACAAACCAACAATTGATTTCCATATTCACAGGGATAATTGGATTTTTTACCACCCCTCCCCAGTAACTTTGGCAAACAGAAGAAATGGGGCATTTTATTGTGGGAAGCTGCATAAAAAACGTCAACGGGTCACTGAAAAACATGTCCAAGGCTAATTATGTTGGGTGTGAAGACTTCAGGCAGTATGGAGAGTATCTCCTCTCTGTGGAAGAGTTACCAACTTCATAACATCAGTACAGTTAATAGCTCTGTGATATTTAAGGAGAATTTTATGAGCAAATTGGGTCAATTATTATACAGTAATTTATATTAAAAATCCTAATAATTTTATAGCTCGAGGAAAGAAGTAGCCAATTCTTTGCACCCACTATACATGAAAAACCAATGCTCATAGAGAATTTGTTCAGCTAAAACTGACACAAAAAAGATACAAGCCACAGTGAATACAAACTTTTACATGCGCAGAATGAGACTTCATCTGAACCCTTCCTGCTGGGTGTTTCTGGTTTATGCTAATTGTACTGAATTTATAGAATCTTCTATTTGGGGGACATGTAGGAGAGAGGAGATGTATCTAAATGGTAGAAAAGTTCCTGGGAAAGTAGTGATTCCACTCTCCCTTCAAGAGTGAGTAAAACAACCTAAATATCATTTTTCTTTATTTTCCTATTCCTATTTGAATTTCCACATGCATTTTTCTTCAAATAGCTAGATATGGTGCTAAGTGAATTACACAAATTACTTCACATTCATGTTGACTCAGAAAGATAGATATTATCACTATTTGATGGAAAGGAAATAGGCTTCGAAAGGTTTGAAGTGACTTATAAAATGTTGCAGAGCTTTTAGCTCATAGAGCCAGGACACACACACACATATCTGACTACTAAACTGATGTTTTTCACAAATGCATGTCACCCTTCACTCTGTTACTCTCTCACTTTTACTTACTTCAGTTCATTCATTCTACTCCCTTTTACCCCAAAGCACACAGTTCTGAAAGGATTATAAAGAAAGAATCCAGTTTCTTTCAAATCTCTCCCAAACCTCTGAATGATTTTCTAGTTCTCAACACAGGGCCATGGCGACTAATATCCAAGAAAATATAGACTCTTTTTCTCTCCAATGCCCCATGGCTTCAATGAATACCACGTTCAAGTCCCAAATAAGAGAATCTAGCCCAAGACACTGTGTTTTCTCTAAGAGAACATGAGGACATCATATTTACAATCAACACTTAAAAGTATTTCTGGTGTCCAGAAGAGATAGCCTCAGAATCGAGCTGGCTCAATATTAACTTGTTGATTCATTAACTGGAGGATGATCACAGAGGCACAGTAAAGTCCAAAGTCAGAGTAAATCCTTGTTACTGGAATTCAACAAGGAGGTCTTTCTGACAGGTCCTTTTGTCATAGCCTTAATGTGAGAGTCTTGAACATTGTGGTTTATTAATCTGCTCTTACGTTTTTGATATAAGGCTGTGGAATCTAACAAACAAGCTATTATAAATTCTGACTCAGGCTGGAAGATGCCTATGAAGATTAAAACTTGTTTCTTTCTTTCCTTTTTTAAACTAACAATTTCCAGCCTAACTAAAGAGAAATAAATTATAATTGGGGAACAGAAGAAGGTCCTAAGTGCATTACCTAGAATAGTTGCTTTGCAGAACCATTTATTTAATCCTTAAATTCTACAGGTTGTAAATTACTCATTAGAAGGCACAAAGCAAAATAGCCATAATCCGTTTAGTGACTCCAAACTCTGTAGACTTAGAAGAGGAAATCCAGGGAAACAACAGGCCTGATGTGTTCTTTCACTGCTATTTCTTAATGGGCAAAGGTAGTTAAACAATAAGGAAAAGCCCATGTAATTATCCTGCTGTGCTGGCCCATAGGTCAGGGGTGGACTTGATTAAATGCAACATGGGTTGACCCACAAATTGTGGGAAAATGCCCCTTCTTCTCCACCTATCCCTGCAGGCAGATAATCACTGTGCATATCTCACTTGCAGGTTGTTTCATGAGACAGAGTAACAGCCTAGTGCATTCATTAGGGCATTCACTCCTCTCTGTTGTTTTCTAACCAGTGTAGGGTATGGGATAAGAAGCTCAGTAGTACCAGAGAGGAATTAGAAGGGATCCAGGCCTGGGCTGCCACCTCTCCATACTTAAGGCATGTAGATTCCAATTGCAAAATTTTAAGCTGCAACAACTAGGTAATTAACAGGTTTCATGGCATGTATAGAAAGCCATATGAGTTTGGCTTGAATATGGATTGTGCCAGCCTAATGAAAAAAAAAAACACTTAGTTGTTATTGAGGATGATGGCGTTTGTACAGCAGAATAAAATTCAATGTTAGACTCAATGATAATGACAGAGACTTTGTTAATGGTGCAGTGCATGAGTTTTCTGAGTAGATTTGAATCTGTGTATATTTCCTTAGATGAACAATCTCATGACCTCTATGTATATGAAATAGCTTCTGGCTCACTTCTGCACTTAGCCAACAATTCTTTCATATTCTTTTGCTCTTTTCTCACATGATGAACAGCCCATCTCTGAATGAAGCCAGAGGGGTGAGGCTACAAAACAGAGCTGATTTTTTTCTTTGCAAATGTAACTGAATCCAACCCGTGATTTTGTAGTAGAAAACTATGTTACCCAACCCAAACCATTTCTATTCATTTTTTCCACTTGACAGTCTGTTAATTAAGTCTGTCATTTCTCCAGGCTGGTGCTATGTCTATCTCAGTTCCATTCAATGTCTATCTACAACTCTGTCGTTACTCACTGAATCATTACTGATAATGAAGGAAAATCCAATTTTAAAAAGTATAGCTGTCCTAGAAGTGTGTTGATTACTTTCTTAAAGTAATTATAAAGCAAGAGTTTCCTAGATACATAATTTTAAAATGCCATTTCTCCCTACATCTTCTTCACCCATTTCTATTGTCTGACAGTAGAAAGCTGAATTACAAAAGGCAAAAGATTTATAATGATCTGTAGAGAAAGCAGACTATTAAAGCTACATTGTAAAGAATTTTAAAGATCCCTGTTATTTGGAAATATGGAATGCAAAGCCCTTTAGAAAACTGTTGAGATTTCCTAAGAAAAAATCTTCACACTGTAATTTAAAAATGATAAGTTAGTATTTCTTAGTTACTTGTCCCAGGAAAAGAGCCAACATTAGCCAATATGGTAGAATCAAGAAATAATACTTTTTTTTACTGTGAATGAAATAAGTTTTTCTCTGACTTACCCTGAGAGGATTTTCATTAAGGTAAGGGGGTTCACCTTCCACCATTTCAATTGCCATAATTCCCAGAGACCAGATATCAACTTTTGGACCATAAGCTTTTCGAGTCACCACTTCAGGTGCCATCCAGTAGGGAGTTCCCACCATAGTGCTGCGTTTGTTTTGCTCAGGAGTGATCTGGGCACAAAACCCAAAATCAGCTGTAGAGAAGAAACATCAATTACAGTAAATCCAAATTATTTTCTTTCTTTGTTTAGCTGAATTCTCCCTTCATGTAAGACTGAGCTTTCACAATTACCTAGTTCACAGCCTTCTGTTATTTGATCTCTCAGCTGGTCCTGATTTTAAAGGGGTCTGGAATAATTGACTAATGTGATATCATGTTTACTAGACTTAGTAGCTCCCTCCCTAGTATTTTTTTCCAATTACTTTCAGAATCTTCCTGTTGTTTAATTAGTTATGTGCCATCATCCATCTTCTCTGAAATCAATTAGAAATTCTGAAATATTCATTCCAGAAAATCTGATTACAATCTATAGGGATAGAGTTTAGGCAAATTCTTTAATTCAAGCTGGGCTGTAACTGCTGTTAACTAAGTCATTCTCAGTAGCCACTGTCTTCTCAGGGTAGGTAGTAAAAGATCATAAATCCCATAATACTTTCTTAAATAGTATCTGAATCGAAATACCTACTCAATTTAACAGAACCATCCATCCCGAGGAGAATATTGTCACTCTTTATGTCTCTATGGATCACTTGGTTTGAGTGCAAAAAATCCAAAGCTTGGAGGCACTATTGAATAAGAAAAAAAGTTCTAATTATAATAACAAAATTTGTTCATTCCATTTTCATCTCTAGAAAAAGTTTGTGAAAGTTTATGATTTGATGCTGACAAGTGAAATAGATAACTAAATGTTTTAGTACAACTTTAAAACCACATTGCCAATCACATCAGTGATTTTACATAACTTTAGACATTTGAAGGCTCCCCTGCCATATTATGCCTAGAAGTGGGGTAATCTGATAAGTAGCACTAGTAATTAATAATCAAACTGACCAATTGATATAATCATTCTTTGAACACATTATATATTACATAGGAATTCAGTTTAGTCTTATAAAGATGTCAAGTCAGTGTATATGGTAGGATTTGACTCAGTAGTTATAGACTAGGACACAGGTGTGTGCAGTTAAATTCTTCAGGTTATTTCTAATGTACAGCCAGGTTCAGGAAGGGCTCTCAGCTATAAAACAATTTTAGGTGCTTATTTGGATATGCCTTCTGTACTATAATCCTAAAAGATGGGAACTATAGGCTCAGGGTAAAATATTTACCTAAGTGACTATAAGCTTGATTTATAGAATGAAGAGAAAATATTGTTTGTTACTATATTATATCTGTTTAGAATGGGGGAATGAAAAAGAGATGAGAGCAAAGAAGGAGGAAACACAAGAAAGCCAGTCAATATAAAATTGCAATGATTAGCTGGGGTCATTTAGTTTTGTTTTTCTATCATTGGTTTTAAATTTTTAGTGAGTCACAGTGCCTAGTATAGTTTATAAACAACTTGATCACAATGAGTTCAATAGGTGATAATGTCCAACATGAGACCTCAGAAGAATTTGTGTTTTTAAAACATATTGATCAAATAAAGTTTTAAAACAGTTTGAAACTAGGGTCACTAGCTGCTATGTCACTTTGATTAGAAGTGATAGATCCACAGGCTCACTGGACAGATGTCAGGGCTATTCGTTGTGTACTGTAAAAGCAGCTGATTTCTGGGCAGAGGGAGGCTATTGTTCAAATTGGCTTGTAGAAAATGCATGGATAGGGCTGGAGAGATTGCTCAGCGGTTAAGGCACTTGCCTCTAGTGCCTAAGGCCCCAGGTTCAATTCCCCAGTACCCACATAAGCCAGACCCACAAGGTGGTGGCCTTGGTGCATTCTCTCTCTCTCTCTCTCTCTCTCTCTCTCTCTCTCTCTCTCTCTCTCTCTCTGTATCTGCTTGAAAATGAATAAATTATTTTAAAAAAGAAAATGAATGGATATAATGTAGTTTGTATTTTAAGTGACTCATTGCATATACAGAACAATGTCTTGTAAAAATTCCCTCAAATCAGAAAGAAGTTGCATGTGAACATTGCCTTTTGCCATCTTTCCCGACACTACGCAATGTGAACTTAGCCAGCACCTCTAACATGGCATAAGGCTCTCAATAGCAAACAAAAGAAACAAGGGTCTGGGGAAGGCAGTGCAAAGAAATGTTATTTGTGGTTTAAGTAGGCTATGTAACTTTTTTCAGTAGGAAAATTATACTGTTGTCATTTTTAAATTGTGTACATTCTGAATAAGCATTAAGAAAGAACTAATAATTTTGGTATTCTCATCAGCAGGAAATTCTCTCATTACTTACCTCTCTGCAAACAGCTGCTATCTGTCCTTCATCCATACAGGTTTCAGTGACCACATCAGTCAAAGAGCCACCAGCCAAATATTCCATAACTACCCATAGTTCATCACCCACCAAGTAGCTATAATAAGAAAAGAAAAACACTATGAGCTTAGACCAAGAAAATGGAAACTCTCAGGTCTTCATTGTGATAGAATTCAGTCAGGAGGAAGTTCGTGTCCTTATCTTGAAGCAGTTATCGAGGAGCATGCCCCAGTGATCAAGCACATGAACCAAGGTCACTAGAGCTTTATAATTCAGGTAAAGACCATGAGCTTATTTAATTCACCCAGCACCATCCAAAAGCGAATTTATGGTGACCAAAGTGATCCCAGTGATCACTAAGCTGAATATTGTGAAACACACCTGCCATCCCAGCTACTTGGGAGACTGAAATAGGAGGATTAGGAGTTTCAGGCCAGCCTGAGCTACAAAGACACTTAACAAGGTAGGGAGATGTGAATAGAGCTCAGTGGCATTATACTTTCCCTAACAAACACAAGGCACCGGGCTCCATTCTAAGGACTGAAGCAAAAGAAATACACCACTATGAAGTAAGATTTCCCATTTGGTGGTACTCCAATCACAGTACTTGCAATATTTGTCAAACCTCTTACAAATGAAAATCCACAGGCTCTATTTCTTTATGGACAGAAACACAGAAATCTGTACATTTCATAAGTACAAATGCAACTTTTACAAAAATTACAAATACAGGATAGACTTCAGGCCATGCTGTTGCTGATGGGACCTTAAGAATGCTGATCAAACTTTAGTATTCATTTACCCTCTTACCTCCTCATTTTTCCTCTCAAATCACTGGTCTATTGGCCTAAACTACACAAAACTCTTAAGCTCATGGACATTGAAGACCATGTCTTATTTCCTTTGTATACCCCCCACCAGAAAATATAGCACTTTAGTGCTAAACAAACACTTGCTAAAACAGAACAAGACAGATACTAACCCCAAGAGAAGAGTTACCACTGTTTTTAGGTGCTTATGTGTAACACAAGTTTAATATCACTGATTCAAGAGGCATTAATTACCGGCTTTAAGATAAAGGTTTAAGATTAATGTCTCAATTCCCTGGACCTACTATCAGTTAATCACAAAGCACCCATTAAACACAGGGCCACACTGTAGTCTGCCTTCTTCACTCACATTCCTTGAGATCATATAGGCTCCAACACACACTGATGAAATGGTTCAAACTGCCCTGCTGTCTCCTATATGCACTCATTCATTTCCTGCCAACATGGAACCACAATTCTCAAAAGGAAATCACATCAACTGCTATGTTTAAAACCACCTCCATAAAACAAGTTTTCAAGTACTTTATGAGTGGACTAAGCCAAGTAAATACAAGTTGAGCAATCAATATACTCTATAAAATAATTTTTCAAGAAAAAGATATCCCATAAAGAAAAAATATGTAAGTAATAACATACCTATCTAAATAATTGACAATATTGGGGTTCTTATTTTCCCTCATGACCAGAATTTCATTAATAATTAATTCCTTTTTGGGTTGCTGTTGAAGGTTCATCTGCTTTATGGCCACCTGAATGATGATTAAAATAGAAAAATGAAAGACCATTTTAATAAACACAAATATTAATATTTGGGGGACAGAGCTAGGTATATATAATTTTTATCTACTCTTTGTTCTATAAATCCATGGTCATCACAAAGAAAACTTCAACTTCCAGTGTTTTGAATATCCAAGAAATAAGCTCCCACCATAATCTTACTGCTGCCCATGAGGTGTAGATGTGATCAATAAGAAAACTTGATAAACACAAAAGAATATCCTGAAGACACAATGTGAGCACCTACCTCTTGTCCTGTGGCAATGTCTAGTGCTGTATAAACAGTACCGGATGCCCTGTAAAGGTCAAAATTAACCAATGAATAAGCAATGAAGGTGTTACCAATTTATTTCTATTGTAAGAAAATGTAATTTCTTTTGAGGAGAGCTGGCAAAGTGAAGATTAAATGATGAGATAAACAAGAGCAATTCTTTCAAAGTCAGTATGTTAAGAACACTGAATACCAGATCTACTCATTTCCCAAAATTCTAGGTGCACAATACTGGAACAACTGCTTTATGTAGTAATTGCACTGGAAACAATCACAATGAATCCCTTGTGGTAAGCGGGGAACTTCCAGCAGACTTTCTAGTACCAGTTCCTAGCCCATGAACCATGCATTAAGGAACTGATCGAAAAGACCTTGTTCCTCTTAGAAAACTCCTGGAATATTCTGAATATGTCTTATCTTGCAACAACCAACATTACAGACCTCTGACAAAATGCAGTTTAGGAAAGAATCTACTACCTTTTGCTTACATATCTGTAAATGGACCTTCATTGTCAGCATAGGAAGAGAGCAGCTCTTTTTGTACATTTCCAAATCTTCACCTAGTAAATTGATCACTCGCCACACAGTTCTATAGCCACATAGAGCAATAATGTGGCTTTAATATGGGACTCATACCTACATTTCGAAGTACCTCTCATTTCCACCTCCAAGGTAAAATAATCAATTTAATTTGTGGTAAATTAAATAATTAGGCTGGAAATCAGATCTGCCTTCAATAGGCATTGTAAAATGCTGCAACCCTGTTATCTAAACTTTCTGAATTGTTTTTCTCTTACTCTATTTTTCTTTGATGTTTGGTTTCATGAATCCTGCAAGCCTTTCCTTTTCTTTTGTCTTCCTTTTCCTTTCATTTCCTCTCCTATTCTTTTTTTTTTTTTTTTTTTTGAGGGATAGCAATGTCTCATTTTGTAGCCCAGGATGGTTTGGAACTCCCTATGTAGCCCAGACTGCCCATGAGCCCTCTGTCATCCTCCTGCTTGGCTTCTCAAGTGCTGGTATTATACAAATGAGCCACCACATTCAGCTCACAAATTCTTTTTTTATGTAAGGCATTTCTTTATCATTCTCTCTGGATGAACCAACCTATTTATCATAAGCCTAGGAAATTTATATGACCTGCTCCCAGGAAATAAAATGAAGTATAAGGAATATGTGACTTTTAGCAAAGATTTAAGTTTTAATATTTTCCCTGTGATCAACAAGGTATCTAAACTTGGTCTAGTCATTTCCCTCTGACTTTTAATCCCGTCACATAGTGAAGAGTAATCAAAATAACAATAAATCATGTATTGAGTATATTATGTGTGTCAGGCACTGTGTTAAGAACTTCATGTAATTGATTTTATATAATCCTTACCTATTTCAATATAAGGCTACCTAGATATGGGCTATTTATTTCTACATAATGTTTATATATTTCTATGTAAGACTTCTACCAAATGTCTAGTTCTTTCATATCATAAACGAGGAGCCTGAGGCTCAGGGAGGTTAAGTAACCTGTCCAAGGACAGAAGGTTTATAATCCAAGTCTGATTCTCTTATCTATACTATATAGAGAATTTGCTACTGTATGTTTAAAGTTCTTTAATTCTATGATTGATTCTATAATCAATAGCTCTACTACCCTCCACATTCTGCTCATCTTTTAAAGTATTTATTGAACTCAAGCTGAAAATCACACTTAATCCATAGAGGCCACCTGGATCAGAACTTGGCAGTTCTCAAAATTCCTTGGGTTTATATCAAACAAATCAGTCTCATGATATTGCAGGTTTCAGATTCTGCATGCAGAGAACATAGTTGACACCCAATAAATATTTGTTGAATGAATACTTTAATAAAAATCTACCATTTCTTAAGGATTTAGTTGTAGCAAGACCTTTGATGAGGAAAGAATTTGTTCCATTTGAATCTGCCTGAAACACTTCCCTCTAGGAAAAAAACTATGGGACATTTCTGAGTTCAGGGACCACTGTGTGAATCGATCTTTTGAGCTTAGAATTATTTTGAATGCAAATGAAGATATCATTACAACCTAGTGTGTATTTCAGCTGCAATAAGCCCCAAGGAACTACTCAAACCTCATTGCACACTACGATTTAAAAATGACTTCATTTGGATTATATCAACACGTTAGGAGTATTTACACATCTCCTTTGCATGCAGAAGACTGGCAGTATCTGAAAAATGATATACTAATAGAATCTCTCACAGGACTGCAGAGAATCTAATGGTAGAGTGGTAAGTAAGCATTTGCTCTGGGCCCAGATCAGTGCTAAAGCTGAATATGGTAACAGCTATTATTATTATTCTTTGTTGCTGCTGAAGTTATTTCACAGCACTGAATGACTGATTGACCAAACTGCTAGTTGTCCCCTCCCAAGATCCCAGGCCAAAAACTTTGCTAGCATGCCATTATTTTCTTAGGACAGAGGTTAAGGGTGATCTTCGGGAACACTGTGTAAAGGTTTCTCATACCCCCCAAATCCTCCAGGGAAAGGATTTAGCATTTTTCCTTTTAAGTTCTGAACACTTTTATCAAATCAAATCATGGGCAGGAATTCTCAATACATAAAACCAGTAAAATGGGAGCTGGTCCAGTTAAAGCATGCAGGCAGAACCAAAATGTTAGTCCACGTGGCCTTCATCTTAGTCACCATGGGTGTCCCTCTAAACCTGAAGCTCATTTCCACTGCCTGAGGGGGTAAACCTGTGACCACTAAGAGTGCAAGAGGGATTAATGTTTAACTTCTCTGGAAGTTTACCTTTAAATCCTTTAGGTCTTTTTTGTTGTTGCTGCTGTTGTTCACTCATTCCTTTAGTATTTTATTGTCTTAAAAAACCTAGAGTCCTAATCCTGAAACCCCAATATCCTAGTTTTTACAACATTCATTGGTATAGAATTGCTACGTTCTCAGAGGTTTAAAGATCCTGAAACTCTAGAGCATTGCTTATTAATTAAAAATGAACTTTTTATTCATATCTCCTTTCTCCTTCTTTCTGTATATATGCAATTGTTTAGTGGAAGTCTCTCTACTTTTGTGAGTTTTGGGGAGCCTCTCCCCTTACATTTGATCTCTAAAAATGGTGATATACACTCCACAGTCCTTACTACCCCTCAAATCAAACATGCTGATCAGCAAGTTATTGGTTTGCCCAACTTCTTTTGTAGAACCCTCAACCCAAATTCACAAACTACAGTACTGCCTATAGAGTGAAACTTAGTATCTGATCTCCAGATCAATCTCAGCTAACCTTTCTCTGAATACCTAACATTTCTCTGAATCTCTGTTCTGTTGTATGTTTATATTCCAAAAGTTTAAGGTTGATGTGTTCCTCAATTAAATGAGGATTTCTCCTCCACAAGATCACATTCTCCTTCAAGTTTTATCTCTTAAAGCACGAGCATTGTTGGGTTGAGAATAGTGTTTCTCATTCCTGGTTATGCACATATCCATTGGATCAACTTCAGCTAGTTCCTAATTGCGTGAACTTAAGCAATTTGGCTCAGGATCAAGGGAAGAGTATTCAGGGCTTAAAGTGTATGTGCAGTGCTGGTGTATAGTAATTTCTCATTGCATATTTTTATTTATTTGTAAGGAGAGAGAGACAGAGAGAAAGACAGGCACACACACACACACACACAGAGGAGAGAGAGAGAGAGAGAGAGAGAGAGAGAGAGAGAGAGAGAGAGAGAGATGACAGACAGAGAGAGTGGGTGTGCCAAGGCCTCCAGCCACTGCAAACAGACTTTAGATGTATGAGCTACTTTGTGCATCTGGCTTTATATGGGTGCTGGGGAATCAAACTCAGTCCATTAGGCTTTGCAGGCATGTGCCTTAACAGATGAGTCATCTCTCCAGCACTATTCAGTACATATTAACAATAATAATGATTATTTGCTTGCTTGTTTATGAATCCATCAATCCAGCAATATTTAAAACAGTAACCTCCCAAATTATAGTCTGTGAACAGTTAGGAATCTCTTCACATATTTGGGAGTTTTCAACACATTTGATGCTTCAAAATTCAAAACAAATTCAATATTTATCTAAGATAGAAGTAATTCCAATATTATACAGATTTCCTTTTAGTTATATTTATAATAGCTTTTGGTTGTTGGATATCATCTAATGATCAAAATATTCTAAGCAGCAGTTGTATGTAATATTTTTGCTTAATGAACTGAAAGAATTAAGCTATTAATAAAAACAATATCATCCTCAAAATTACTTGTAACCTGGAGTTCACAGAACAAATAAGGAAAGTGGTTCTTGGTGTTAAAACCAAGAAGCATTCTCCTTGTGATTACTGAAACAATCTAATAGCATATGTTCTTCCAAATTAATAACATTCATGCCTACTATATGCCATAATGATTACCAAAAGATGAACTCTACAATATTTTGTGGTATACTGGAATATATCAATAGATATATTTACAAAATAAAACTATGGTCATCTTAATTTAAAATGTCAGTATTTGTCAACATTTTAGGACACAGAAATCAAACAGACAATGTTGGGAGTTAAAATTCCTAATTTTATGACATATTCTGGATGGCATACATAAATTGTCAACCTCTGTTAATATGATTTTATGCCAGCCACTAATAACATTAATCCTTTAATTCCTCCATTTTTATTTTATTGAAGATAGATTGTTGTAATTTGTTTATGATAGGGATTTTGTTTATTATAAATCTCAGTTCCTCACAGGGTACAAAAAGTATGTATTATTAGAGCTCAAAGAAGATCAATATTATCAAATTTTACTTCCTAATTACAGATGAAAAATCTGAAACCAAGAGTAGGGAAGGTATGTCCAATATGATACAACTAGTGACACATGTCAACTAACTCTGAAGTAGATCTCTTTCTGATAATTTTCACTATGGTTAAGGAATATTAAAGCAACAGATTGCTCAACCATTGGGCCTCCACATCAATTACAGCATAATAAGTAGCACTGCTGTGTTCTTGGCCTCACATTAGGTGCTTCATCAGTAGTCTCTCCTTGACATGGCCAAGTACATAATCCTCAAATAAAACCATTGGCACCTAGACTGAAAGGTCAAGAAAGAAAGAAAAAACAATTCACTATTTCATGCAAGACAAGTCAGTTTAATTATCAGCATTCTACATCAGGTTTTGAAGTTTCCTGCTAAGAGCCAATGCCAAACTGTTATTCTGAGAAAATGCCTGAGGAGCAACATGTTAATTCTAACAGTTTAGATAAATCAGTTTGATTTCAAAATAGAAATGAATTAGAGGAAAGAAGGACAAGGAATTAGTGAGGCTAGTCAAAACCTCATAGACTGACTTCAAGAAAAAGGTAGAAAGGAAGGGAACGTAGAAAGAAGAAAGAAAGAAAGAAAGAAAGAAAGAAAGAAAGAAAGAAAGAAAGAAAGAAAGAAAGAAAGAAAGAAAGAAAGAAAGAAAGAAAGAAAGAAAGAAAGAAAGAGGAAGGGAAGGGGTTAAAAAGTACAGAAGACTCAAGGAGGGCCAAGGAGAGGCTGGTAGGAATGAGTGAGGGAGCCAAAGGGATAGGTGCTATTCCCTTTAAATGATTTACAGGTTTATATATGATGCTAATGAGGTCAAAGTCAGGAATGTAATCCTAATTTATGATAGTTATTTTTTATACAGTTTTAATTTTACTGGTGCTGCTGGTAGAAATCTCTGTGTGATTTACTGAGACCTTCTGTCTGTCAGCTAGCTATAAAATGGATGCTCTGAGTGCCCTCCCTGTACATCCCTATTTGCATCATTTTAATAAAAAATAAATTGAAACTGGGAAATGGTGAGTAGCTTGCCCAAGGTTATTCAGTTATTCAGCAGCTGAATAAAAATGTGTTTTTGTCAGTGCACATTTTCTTAACTATCTTTACATTTGGGTGTCATTGCATATGGCATTGAGTGTAAATTTTAAACTACTTTTAAAGTTAGAATGCATATTAATGATTTTAATCATGGCAGTTTCACATAGTTTGTTTTTTATTCATATTCCTTTATTGCTGTCCTTTCCCTATTTTCCTGCCCCTTGCTCCTCCCAAAAGTCTTCTCTCCCTGTTTTTATGTCACATATATTTCATTATTCTCTTTTTCCTCCTCTCCTCTGTCCTTTAAGATCTCTTCTTCCCCACTAATGGCTGCCTTTTGCGTTTTATCACACACACACACACACACACACACACACACACACACAGGTACTGCATATGAGAGAGAATATGTGGTATTTGCTATTTGATTTTATGAATCGGGCTTATTTTGTTTAACAAAATGATTTCTAATTCCATCTACTTTCCTGGGAATGTCTCGACTTTATTCTTTTTTTTTTTCAGGATTAAGGGTTGAGTATTTAATTAAACATACAAGGGACTTGACAAGGTCTTTTGATCCAATTGACACATGCATAGCCCTCTGCTTCTGAAATCCCATCTGTCACAAATTTGGGAGAGAATGCAGGACAATGTGCACGTATCTACTTGTCAAAAAAGAATTACGAATGCACTAACCAAAAAGCGAAATTAGCATTATTTTAATTCAGAAAAATAAATTTGAACTAGACGGGTATAATCTAATTGATGGTCAAATAGCCCTGCACCTCAGGAAGCATTGTCCTTCTTTTTTTTTTATTGTCCCTAATGAGTTACATCATTTAGTGGGCAAACAATGAGTTGCTATCCCCGATTCCCCTCCCCACTCAGCTGGATAACCTCCTCCAAGGGTCGTCTGGATCAGTCCTTGTGACAGGGGACCATGGATAGCCTAGTATTCAGCCAGGTTCTCCAGGTCATGCCTCTGGATAATCTCCCCCACCACGGCTCTTACAATCTTTCCACCCCTCTTCCGCATAGTTCCCTGAGTCGTGGTGGATGAGTATTAAGGCTGCTTTAAGGTTGTGAGCTTAGGGGTCTTTGTGTCGAAATCATTGGTTTCTGTCTCACTGGCTTATCCTGTGTTGATTTAATGGCTGTGGCAGTGTGCCCATTGTTCATCCCGTCATTCTCTGAGGGGTTCCATTTGGATCCTCCACGATATGACTGTGGTGGCTCCTCTCATGCCAGAATCTCAGATATCGGCCTACGGTTGGTTGGTAGGGTTAAACGAGCCCCAGCTCTCTCGCTGCATCCTGAAAGATACAAACACAATCTCCATTGGAGAGTGAGATCAGTGTAGGTTAACAAATATACACAATTTTGGATTACCAGGATTCTATTTTTAGTAGCCTCCCAGTCAGTTGGTCCCATAGTGCATCTTGTCTTGGGAGCCTAAGAGTATGGGATCTGGTGCCTATCGCCCTGAATCCCAAGTTCCAGACAAGGGGACCCCCTCACTAAGTGGAAAATTGGCCGAATTGAAAGCTGTTGATTGTCTCCCCCAGGCCCAGGCTCCTCCATTACACAAGTGCTCCTTTCTTGGTTCGCTGCTCACTCCCACTAGGAGGTATGGTCAGCCTACTCATAACCACCGATTGTGTTTCGTGTCAATCATCTCTGTTTACTCCAGCTGTCGTTGATCATTTTCCCCTGGCAGCCTGTGCAGTGCCTTCTAGCACTACACTAACTGCCTTCTGGGGGCTGGATACCATTCCGGACGTTGAAGGGTTTCTCGATGCTGGTCGATGGCTGTCTGTGGTTTCTTCAGTAACAGGGTTTTGCCTCAGGCCTGGGGAGAGCACTCAAGAGCTTTGATAGAATTCTGTCTTGTTGTTGGATTCTCATGAGTCACTTTGGTCAACAGCTCAGTGAGGGAAGGAACCAGTGGTTGGAACCAGGGGTTGTCAGGCTGGTCTAATTAATCACAGGCTTAAACTCTGTCCCCTACTACTACTCATGGTCCCTCTTGCCAGGC
>PVHP010025965.1:15014-25091 GCA_004024765.1 Zapus hudsonius | reverse complement strand
TTCATCCCGTCATTCTCTGCGGGGTTCCATTTGGATCCTCCACGATATGACTGTGGTGGGTCCTCTCTTGCCAGAATCTCAGCTATCGGCCTACGGGTCGGTTGGTAGGGTTAGATGGGCCCCAGCTCTCTCGCTGCATCCTGAAAAATACAAACACAATCTCCATCGGAGAGTGAGATCAGTGTAGGTTAACAAATATGCATCTGGCTTTATGTGGGTAGTGGGGAAGGGGACCCTGCCATTAGGCTTTGCAAGTAAGAGCCTTTAACCACTGAGCAATTTCTCCAGCCCTATCCCCCGCTTTTTTTTTCCTTTCTGAAGTAGAGTCTCACTCTAGCCCAGGCTGACCTGAAACTCACAGTAATTCTCCTGCTTAAGCCTCTCGAGTGCTGGGATTAAAGGCATGTGCCACCATGCCTGGCTAACCCCCTCTTTTATTTCAAGTTAGGGTCTCGCTCAGGCTGACTTGGAACTAACTCTGTAGTCCCAGGCTGGCATCGAACTCATGGTATTCCTCCTATCTCTGCCTCCAGAGTGCTGTGATTAAAGGCTTGCATCATCACACCTAGCTACAGTTTTTTTTTTTTTTATTTTTTTGGTGTGTGTGATGTGTGTATAAATGCATGCATGTGCACAGATGCAAGAGCCCCAGGCAGAGGCCCGAGGAGGACATCGGGGTACCCTCCATCACTTTGTTTTGCCTTACTTCCTTGAGACTGAATCAGTTAGCTTCAGATGAGTTCGCTGAACCTAGAGCTCTGTTTTTGGCAAGACTGGCCGACCGTCAAGCCCCTGCAATCTTCCTTTCTCCACACCTGCCCCATAACCCTGAGGCTACAGTTAGCCTTTCATGTGTGTGCTTGCGATTTGAACTCAGGTCCTCACGTGCAGAGGGTCCACTGAGCCATATCTCCAGCCCTCATCTCTCTTTCCTTTCGTTTTTCCCCCAGTTCAAATCAACTCCAGACCTTCTCCGCGACCAGCGGAAGGCAGCTCCTTCAGGCAGTGTGGACCATGTGAAGGCCACCATCTATGGCATCCTAAGGGAGGGGTGAGTGGAGCCTAGCCAGCCCTGGAGACCTACACGTCCTTCTTTCCCATCTAACCTCATTCCTCAACTTCCTTTCCTTCTCTCCATCACCTTTTCCTCTGTTCACTTGATTCTGCCCTTTTACTCTGCAGAAGCCCAGAAAGTGATGCGTCTGTGAGGAGGAAGGTCAGTCTGGTGCTGGAGCAGGTGCAGCCGCTGGTGGTGAGTATCCTTCCTGGGGTGGGGGTGAGAGCCAGGGTTCTGGCTGTGACTCACCTCCCATCCCCTTTGCTTCCCCTCGCTCTGGCAGATGGTTCCTCCTGCTTTTACGAAGGCCTCAGCAGGACAGGGTGAGCTCACCCGAAGAGTGGAGGAGCTTCAGGAAAAGCTGGATGCAGAGGTGAAGGTGAGGGAGGCAGTAGAGGTGTGGGAGAGCTGGAGGTCCCTGGGGAAGACACTTGGGCCTGGAGATGGGCTCCAGGCAGCGGGGTTAGCATTGTTGATGTTGTGAGACCAGAAACGGGGCCAGGCACTAGTCCTTGACTTTTGTGTGTCTCTGGAATTTAGGCAGAACACATCAGGGATCTCACTGTTTTCTGTTACCATTTCCTTTGCCATTTACTGGTTTTATATAACCTTGAGGAAATTGCTTACATTCTCAGGCTGGGAATGTTGCTCCTTTCTTTATCGGAATAACGGTGACTAATATCATCTATTCAATATAATTTTTAAAAAATATATTTATTTGAGAGAAAGACAGAATATGGGTGCTCCAGGGCCTCCTGCCACTATGAATGAACTTCAAATGCATGTGCCACTTGGTGCATCTAGCTTTACATGGGTATTGGGGAATTGAATCTGGGCCGCCAGGCTATAGAGCAAGCACTTTTAACTGCTGAGTCATCTCTCTGGCCCTATTTAGTATCATTTTTGTGACCAGTGCTGTTGTGGGTAATGTGTAGTCACTATAGTGGCGATGCAAACTATGATGAGAAACTTAATGTCAGAGAGGATGAGTGAATTGTTTGTGGTAGGAAGCTGCAGAGAAAAAATGAGAAAACTTCTCCATCTTCTGAAAATTACAGATTCTATTTTTATTTTTTTAGTTTTTAGTTTTTCAAGGTAGGGACAAGCATCTTTAACTATATGGCCATCTCCCCAGCCCCTTGTTTTCTTTTCTTTTCTTTCTTTATTATTATTATTTTTTTTGAGGCAGGGTCTCTAGTCCAGGCTGATGTGGAATTCACTATGTAGTCTCAGGGTGGCCTCAAACTCATGGCAATCCTCCTACCTCTGCCTCCCAGGTGCTGGGATTAAAGGCCTGTGCCACCACCACACCTGGCCGCATACTCTATTTTTATGATTTTTTTTTTTTTGGTGTGTGTATGCCTATGTATGTGTGTTTTCCCCCAGACATATGATATGTGTGTATGATCATGTGCATGCCACGGTGCGCATGTGGAGGTCAGGGGACAACTTTGGGGAGCTGATCCTCTCCTTCCACTTTGAGACAAGATCTCTCTTGCTGTTTGCTGTTAAGGAGGCCAGTCTAGCCGGCCCACGAACGAGCTTTGGGGTTATTTTAGCTCTTGCCTCCTATTGCAGTAGGCATGTTGGGATTATAGGTGCATGGACATCTGGCTTTACATGGGTGCTGAGGATCTGACTCATGTTGGCAGGTTGTGGAACAAGCATCTTTATATAGCCATCTTCCCAGTCCCTTATATTATTATTATTATTATTATTATTATTATTATTATTATTATTATTTTGGAGGGGTTCAAGATAGGATCTGGCTCTAGCCCAGGATGACCTGGAATTCACTATGTAGTCTCAGGGTGGCATTGAAACCTAAGCAGTCCTCCTACCTTTTCCTCCCGAGTGCTGTGACTAAAGGCGTGCTCCACCTTGGCAGGCTATTTTGCAAGCAGAGAGCTAGAAGAGACAGAGAGAATGGGCGCACCTGGGCCTCCAGCTGCTGCAAACGAACTCCAGACGCATGTGCCACTTTGTACATCTGGCTTGTCATGGGTACTCCGGAATTGAACCTAGTTTGTTAGGCTTTGCAGGCAAGCACCTTAATCACTGAACCATAATTCCAAGCAACATTTTTTTTCCCCTCTGGACAATTAGTCAAATTTTTTACTGATTTTTTTTTCAGCTTACAAGATAATGAGTTTCATTATCTTCATACATAGGTCACTGTACTTTACTTTTATTCCTCCCTCACACTACCCTCTTCCATCACTCCTTTCTGCTCTTCCCCCCAAATCACCTCTAACTCCATACATCTACAGCCAAACATTACCTTGAACTTTGAGTCCTCCTGCTTCTATCTCTGGAATGCTGGGATAGTAGTCATATCCTGCTATGCCTAGTTTCATGTGATGCTGGGATTAAATCCAGCCAGGGCTTCGTGCATCCTCTACAAGTACTCTACCCATTGAGTGACGTCCCCAGCCTTAAAAAAAAATCGTGCTTCTGTCTTTTACAGTGTTGTCTTGGGTGTAGTTAGTGCTCAGCTGACTTGTAATGAGCACTAACTACATACAAGCCAATTGTATGTAGTAATTGGCTTGTAATCAATCCTCTTGTTTCCAAGAAAGGGTAACGACTAAGTGGTAGGCTGTGGAATTAAACTCAGTGGGTTCAAATCCTGGCACCGACTGGCTAAACTTGGATAAGTTCTTCAAGGGTTCTGAGCCTGCTTCCTTAGCTATAAGTGCAGATAAGAATACTGTATTTATTTCAGTATTTACCGTGAAACAAGTTACCTTGTAACTTAACAGCTTAAAAGAAGCACTTTTCAGTGTCTGAGGACCAAGAATTGTGGGTCAGTTTAGCTGGATTTTTTTTTTTTTTTTTTTTTTGAGATAGGGTCTCAACTCTACCAGGCTGACCTGGAGTCCCAGGCTGACCTTGAATTCACAGTGATTCTCCTACCTCAGCCTTCCAAATGCTGGCATAAAAGTGTGCTCCACCACGCCTGGCTTAGCTGGGTAATTCTGACTTAGTCAGTTGAACTTTTTCGTGAACAAGAAGACTTAAGTAAGTTGGGAGGATCTGCTGCTTTTTTTCCTTTTGGGTTTTTGTTTTTGTTATTGTTGTTGTTTTAGTTTTAATATTTTTATTTATTTGCAAGCAGAGAAGGACAGACAGAGAGACAGAGAGACAGAGAATGGGCACACCAGGGCCTGTAGCCACTGCAAACAACTCCAGATGCGTGTGCCACCTTGTGTATCTGGCTTTAAGTGGGTCCTGGGGATTGAACCCAGGTCATTAGGCCTTGCAGGCAAGTACCTTAACCTCTGAGCCATCTCTCCAGCCCCTCTTTTTGTTTTTTGAGGTAGGATCTCTCTCTAGCCCAGGCTAACCTGGAATTCACTATGTAGTTTCAGGGTGGCCTTGAACTCAATGTGTGAATGTTAGAAATCCTCAGTACACTAGCGATATTTATGTAACACACTATTTAGAGATAGGGTGTGGGACTTACTGTGTAAAGTAGGTTGGTCTTGAACTTGTGATCCTCCTGTTTCTGCCTTTCAAGTGCAAGGGTCTAGGCATGCGCCACCAGCTCTGCTACACTGGATCTTTCTGAGAGGCTCGTCCTACCCCACCGTTTCTTTTCTAGAAGTGCCAGAAGCTTGAGCCATCCCGGATGAGGCTGGAGCGGCAGCTGGAAGAAAAGGCCGAGGAGTGCAGCCGGCTGCAGGAGCTGCTGGAGAGGAGGAAGGGGGAGGCCCAGCAGAGCTCCGAGGAGTGAGTGCATACCGCTCAGGGCGCATGTGGGTCTGCCTGTGGGGCCTGGGCTGGATCTAGAGGTCACCCCTCCCAGGGTTGCAAGAGACCAGGGGAAGTCTCCAGAAGCTGAAAGGAACAGGGATGATTTAATCACAGGACCTTCTCTTTACCTTCTTTATGAGTGATGTGATAGTGTGTCACTTGCAGTTAGGCTACCTGAGTTTGCCTTTGTCTGAGGGTGTTAATTGGTAAAATGGGCTTAAGGATATTACCAGCCTCGCAGAGTTTGTTCAACTATTCAGCATATGTTTTCCCAATGAAGCTGTGTGACTAGACACTGCTCTGGGCTCCTGTACCTTAGTGAGCCACAGGATGTCAGTAAATGTGCAGCACACGACAAATGAGAAGAACAGAGAAGAGAGATCAGAAGGGCCTTGTTGTGGGAGGGCAGGTCGCAGTGTTATTAAGGCAGCCAGATAGGCATTCATTAAGATTTGAACAGGTAGAGCTCGTGGTAGAGTGCTTGTCCCTAGCATCACAAAACAAAATACACAGAAACAGATTTCAAAGAGGTTTTGCGGGCTGGAGAGATGATTCGGTGGTTAAAGACATTTGCTTGCAAAGCCTGAAAGCTCAGGTTCGATTCCCCAGTACCCACATAAAGCCCATGCACAAAGTGGTGCCATGTGTCTGGAGTTTGTTTTCAGTGGCAGGAGACTCTGGTGTGCTCATTCTCTCTCTCTCTCTACTTGCAAATAAATAATTGATAAAAATATTGAGAGAGGGCTAGAGAGATGGCTCAACAGTTAAGGTGTTTGCCTGCAAAGCCTAATGACCTGGGTTCGATTCCCCAGTACCCATGTTAAGCCTGATGCTCAAAGTGACACCTGCATCTGGAGTTTGTTTGCAGTGGCTGGAGGCCCTGGCGCGCCCATGCTTATTCATTCTCTTCGCAAATAAATCAGTAAATTATTAATTTTAAAAATGGAGAGAGTTGTAAATGATATGTAATATGTGGGCAGTGTTTAGCACACTGCATAGTCAGCGGGACTTCTTGTGTTTTAGGCTCCAGAACATGAAGCTCCTCTTGGAACAGGGCGAAAGGTTCCGGCACGGGCTGGAAACCCAGGTGCAAGAGCTGCAGAGCAAGCTGAAGCAGAGCCAGGGAGCCGAGCCCGCTAAGGAGGTGCTCCTGAAGGTAGGGAGTGGGGTGCAGGTGCCAGCCTCCGCTCCGCTCGCTGTTCTCCCACAGTGGCAAGAGCAGGGAGCTCATTAAGGGGGTTTTCTAAGGCTCTCCGGCTGACTCAGGTGGGATGAGGCTAGCGTCTAGAAAATTCCTTTATACTGGGGCATCCTAGAGGACAGACCACCTAGTGCTGCGAAAGCTATCAGTGCATTCCTGACTTTTTTTTTGAAGTGGGCTCTTCTGGGTCGCCCAGTCTGGCCTTGAACTTGGGATCCTCCCGCCTTAGCCTCCCAGTTGTCTGGGATTATAGACATGTGCCGCCATGCCAGCTCTCAATAAATATTATTTTACTAAATGGATGAATTAATTACTAGACAGCTGGATCCAATGTGGTCAGCCCTGTGTTTCCATCCTCCCCTTCTCTAGGACCTGGTAGAGACCCGGGAACTTTTGGAAGAGGTCTTAGAGGGGAAACAACGAGTTGAGGAGCAGTTGAGGCTGCGGGAACGGGAGCTGACAGCCCTGAAGGGCGCCCTGAAGGAGGAGGTGGCCTCCCATGACCAGGAAGTGGAGCATGTCCGGCTGCAGTACCAGAGGGACACAGAGCAGCTTCGTCGAAGCATGCAAGATGCAACTCAGGCATGTGACAATGTGACAGGGAACAGGGCTGCCCATGGTAGTTCGTGGACTGTTCATGGTTGCAACTGGGAACTCTCTCCATGGGAGATGAAGTGAAAACCTTGGCCAGGAAGCCTGGGGGGGGGGGGCATAGGCCAGCGAGACTGTAGGGATGTGGCCCAAAGTCCCATGGAGGCATCTAGGAGAAGGCTTCCTGGAGGTGACTTGCTGGCATGTGCTCCTGGAGCCTTGGGCTCCACGGATGGCTCTCATTAGGCCTCAGCTTCTCCCGTGCCTTTTAGTGAGCTTCCTCCTCTGAGCCTCCTGGCGCCCACCTCTCTGCTCCCCTAGGACCATGCTGCTTTGGAGGCCGAGAGGCAGAAGATGTCAGCCCTGGTACGGGAGCTGCAAAGGGAGCTGGAGGAGACCTCAGAGGAGACAGGGCATTGGCAAAGCATGTTCCAGAAGAACAAGGAGGAGCTGAAAGCCACCAGGCAGGAGTAAGGGCCTCCTGGGGCCACGGCTTTGCCCTCCCTCTTCCCTTTCCTGAACTGCTCTTCTCTGTGTCCACTGAGAGTGAGCGGCCAGGAGAGCACTTTTCATTGTCTTGACAATCTTCCCCCGGGTGGGAGGCCTGACCCTGATCCTTCCCTCCATTTCTCTCTCCTCCCGGGACTCAGACTTCTACAGCTGCGCATGGAGAAGGAGGAGATGGAAGAGGATCTCGGGGAGAAGATGGAGATCCTGCAGAGAGACTTGGAGCAGGCCCGAGCCGGCGCTAGAGACACTGACCAGGTCGAGGAGCTCAAGAAGGTACTCGGAAGCTGGGGAGCAGAGTGACAGCCTCGCCTTTCCCCACACTAGTGGGGCTGTCTCCACAGGCTTGCTTCTCAGGCCTCAGCCTGCCCGCTCCATCTTTCAGGGCTGCTCGGCTTGTTGGTCATAACTTTGGACTGGAAAAAGTGGTCAGTGGCCAGCTGGGGCATAGCCAGAGGCGGCTGGCTTCCTCCCAGTCGATATCCTGGGTCACTGCATTTTTGCACGATCAGAACCTGAATTTGGTTGGCATTACAAATGCTGCTCTTTCAGCAGGGATTCAGTAATTACATGATGAAACAAAGTTTATTTAGAATGCCTGCCTGTAACAGGGGGGGTTGGGGATTAGAATTTAAAGAGTACCCAGGCCGGGTGTGGTGGTGCACACCTTTAATCCCAGCACTTGGGAGGCAGAGGTAGGAGGATTGCTGTGAGTTCAAGGCCACCCTGAGACTACATAGTGAATTCCAGGTCAGCCTGGACTAGAGTGAGACCCTACCTTGAAAAACCAAAAAAAAAAAAAAAAAAAATCTAAAGAGTACCCAGCTAATGCCAATGCACCTCAGAACTTAAGGAGTTCTCGAATTCTTGTCTATAAAGTTAAAGAATTAAAATTATAGACCACCAGAGAATAAGATATAGTGGGAGACTTTACTCAAAAGAAAATGGGAAGTTACAGAGATCTCCCGCCACCAGTGTGGGGAGAACACGTGGAGGAGGTTTTAGCAAAATCTGTGCTGGTAAGCCAAACAAGCAGACGAAGAAATGATCATGAGGAGGAAAGGTTCATGTGGGAAAGAAATCCAGCCATTAGGCTGTGGCGAGGGGGCTGGGGGACCTAATCAGGGCCCTGGAGATTCAGAGGTCCTTCTTCTAGGAAGCCATATGGGAGGAGAGAGGGCTGGACTTTGTTTCAGTGACTTTTAAGACCTTGGTTAGGTAAGTCAGAGAGACAGCTGGTTGGTCCATACCTGACCAATCAGTTTTAGAATCCAGGTTTGAGCTCTAGTTAGATACACCTCCCACTCAGGGGGAGGGGGGGGGTCAGGCATAAAATCTGTGGAACTTGCCTGAAAGTAAGATTTAACTGTCACAATTCCCCCCCTCTGAAAAAATAACCCTAACTGCTGTTAGGGTATTGGGGCACAAAATCGAAAAAAATCTCCAGAAAAAAGTACATATATGTCCTAAGAAAAAAATCAAACTAGAATCCCCATTTTCATCCTGCAGGAGGCAGGGCAAAGCTCCAACTGGGGAGGGGTTAAGGAGGAGCATGGCAACATTGTCTGGGGTCTCACTCCTTAATTCCCACCTGCCTATTAATGCACAATAAATAATGTCATATGGACTGTATGGCCAGCTGATCTACTTGGGAATTGTAATCTGAAGGCTATTTAGAAAACGCAATCTGGACATGGGTGTTTATTTCATTTTAAAAGCTTGTTTGGGGATGGAGAGATGGCTCAGGAATTAAAATCACTTGCTTGCAAAGCCTCATATCCCGGGTGCAGTACACATATAAAGGCAGATACACAAAGTGGTTAGAGGCCCTGGGATGATCATTCTCATTCCCTCTCTTCTCTCTCCCGCTTTGTTTGCATGAGTATATGTGTGTGGTGGTGTGTGTGCATATGCATGTGGGCGCATGTATGTGTGGGTGTGTGTTCATGTGTAGAGGTTGACATGTGCCTTCTTTAATCCTTCTCCACTATTCTGAGGCAGGTCTCTCACTTGAACCCAGAGCCTGCTGATTTGACTAGGCTAGTTAGCCAGCTTGCCCTGGGCATCCCGTCTCTGCCTCCTGAGCCCTCCACAGCCCCTGTTCCCAGTGTTTCATTTGTCACCTCCCCACTCTTCAAGGAAACACTCCAAGATAACCTCTTGGTCTGCTTTTTTTTCTTTATGCATGGATATTTCATAAGAGTCACAAACGATGGGTGTGGTGGTGCACACCTTTAATCCCAGCCCTCTGAGGCCAGCCTGGGCTGCATAGTTAAGTTCCAGGTCATCCTAGGCTAGAATAAGACCCTGCCTCAGAAAAACAAAAAATTAAAAAAGAATCACAGCTGAGAAGGATGAACACGATTTCTCCATATTCTTGCTGTTTTTCTTTACAAGGGCTAAGAAGGCTAATTATTTTTGAAGACAATATAACTTAGAAACTCTTGTCATTAAGTAGGAACTGGCATTTATGGTCTCCTAAGGATCCTTTTAGCTGTGCATTTCTTTCTCTTTTGCATGTGTAGTGTGCATGTATGTATGTGTGTGAGCACATATGTGTGTGTGTGTGTATACGTGTGGAGTCCATAGGTCAATGTTGGTGCCTTCCTCTACTGCTCCACCTTTCCCCCCTCCCTTCCTCCTTCCCCAAGTAGGGTCTCCCTCTAGCTCAGGCTGACCTGGAATTCACTATGTAGTCTCAGGGTGGCCTCGAACTCACAGTGATCCTCCTACCTTGGCCTCCCAGCCCCCTTTCATATTTTACTTATTTATTTGCAAGCAAAGAGGGAGAGAGGGAGGGAGGGAAAGAGAATGAGTACACCAGGGCTTCTTGCCACTGCAAACAAACTACAGATGCATTCGCCACTTGCGCAGCTGGCTTTATATGGGTACTGGAGAATTGAACTCGGGCTGTCAGGTTTTACACATAAGCACCTTTAACCACTGAGCCATTTCCTCAGCTTCA
>PVHP010025965.1:0-14914 GCA_004024765.1 Zapus hudsonius | reverse complement strand
AAGTGACAAGAGGAAGAGCTTTAGCAGCCTTAGATGTTTCTTTAGAATGCCTCCAAGATCCTTAACCCAGTACTCAGGAGGTAGAGGCAGGAGGATTGCTGTGAGTTCAAGGCCAGCCTGAGATTACAGAGTGAGTTCCAGGTCAGCCTGAGCTAGAGCGAGACCCTATCTCAAAAAACTTTTTTTCTTTTAATTAATTTACTTGAGAAAGAATGGATGCACCCTCTTGACACTGCAAATAAACTCCAGATGCATGCACCACTTTATGCCTTTGGCTTTACGTGGGACCCAGGCCAGCAGGCTCTACAAGCAAGTCCCCAGCCCTGAAGTTGCGTTCTAGAGTGGCCCTGTCATTTCATTCCTTCGCATCATGCGTGTGCATTCCCCCACTCTGGTTGTGGCTCTTCCTGTAGGAGCTGCGCCTCTCGCAGGAGGAGCTCAAGGAGCTGCGAGCTGAGCAGCAGAGCCGGGAACTGGCCGGGCGACACCGGGACCGGGAGGTGGAGAAGCAGCTGGCTGTCCTACGGGCTGAGGCTGATCGAGGCCAAGAGCTGGAGCAGCAGAACCTGCAGCTGCAAAAGACCGTGCAGCAACTGAGAAGGGAGTGTGAAGAGGCTGCCAAGGCAAGGGGAGTGGGCCCAGGGCCAGGAGGTGCAGCCCCGGGGTCTGGAAGGTCGCCTAGGATGGGTATGTGCCGAGCAGCCTGGGGACCCGGCCTGTGATGACCCGCAGTCTCCCGGGAGGGGCGGGGCTCTCCGCCGGCCCGAGCGTGAGCGTGCGTGCGTGCGTGCGGGGCTGGAGCCGGGGGTGAGCTGCTGCTCCCGCTGCGCTGCCCGCAGGCCAAGCTGGCGGCCGAGAGCGAGTCCTCCGTGCTGGGGCAGCGGCGCGCGGCCGTGGAGACCACGCTTCGGGAGACCCAGGAGGAGAACGACGGCTTCCGCAGGCGCATCCTGGGTCTGGAGCAGCAGCTGAAGGAGGCGCGCGGCCTGGCGGAGGGCGGGGAGGCGGTGGAGGCGCGGCTCCGGGACAAGGTGCAGCGGCTGGAGGTGAGCGATCGGGCGGGCGGGCTGGGTGGAGGGGAGCCTAGGGGACCGGGGGATCACCCCAGGCCCCCTCCCAGTGCTCACCTGGGTCCCGCTTGGGTCGAGTCCCGCGTGGCTTGGCCGAGACCCTGCCCCCAGCCTCCCTCCTCCACCGGCCGCTCTCCCTCCCCCAGGCCGAGAAGCAGCGGCTGGAGGACGAGCTGACCACGGCCCAGGAGGAGGAGGGCAGCCTGGCCGCAGCCAAGCGGGCTCTGGAGGCCCGGCTGGATGAGGCCCAGCGTGGGCTGGCCCGCCTGGCGCAGGAGCAGCAAGCCCTGACCCGCGCCCTGGAGGACGAGGGGAAGCAGCGCGAGGCGCTCCGCAGGAGCAAGGCCGATCTGGAGGAGCAGAAGCGCTTGCTGGACAGGACCGTGGACCGGCTCAACAAGGAGGTGGGCACGGGAAGGGGCCAGGGAGAAGCTTTCCTCCAAGGGAAGGGCAGGGCAAATCTTGCAAAAGTGGCTTTGATTTTCAATGGCTTTGATGTTCTAGGCCAGCCTGGGACTAAAAGTGAGTTCCAGGTCAGCCTGGGCTAGAGTGCGAGCTTACCTCAGAAAAGTTTTATTTCTCCAAAAGTGTTATCTTTCTTTTTGGTTTTTTGAGACAAGGTCTCATGTAGCGTAAGTTGGCTTTTATGTCACTGTGTAACCAAGGCTAGCTCCCAATTTATGGGATTACAGGTTTACACTTCTTACCTCTTGGCCCATATTTCATTCCTTTATGGTCTTCATTTTGGGAGGACAGTTCCTAGGGTTAGAACCTAGAAGGCCAGGCTGGAGATGTAGCTCAGTTGCTTACCTTGCAGGAAACCCTAGGTTCAGTCCCCAGCACCTCATGAAACCCTATCTCAAAAATAAATAAAACAAACAAAAAAGCAAGAATCTTCGGGCTGGAGTTCATTGGCAGTGGCCAGAGGCCCTGGGGTGCCCATTCTCTTTCTCCATTTCTCTCTCTCCCTATCTGCCTCTTTCTTATAAATTAATTAATACGGGCTGGAGAGATAGCTCAGCAGTTAAGGCACTTGCCTGTAAAGCCTAACGACCTGGATTTGATTCCCCAGTACCCATATATAAAGCCAGATGCACAAGAGCCACGTGTCTGGAGTTCGTTTGCAGTGACTGTAGAGGCCCTAGTGTGCCCATTTTCTCTCTCTCTCTCTCTCTCTCTCTCTCTCTCTCTCTCTCTCTCTCTCTCTCTTTATATAAGAAGTAAATACAATATTTAAAAAAACACAAGAATCATCATTAATGAGGACTTAAGTTGTGGGGCAGGAAGGGAGACAACTTTCTTCCCATCTCTTGTCTTACAAAACAAGGCCAAATGCTGCTATTCTTTTTTTTTGGTTTTTCTAGGTAGGGTCTCACTCTAGCCCAGGCTGACCTAGAATTCACTATGTAATCTCAGGGTGGCCTTGAACTCATGGCGATCCTCCTACCTCAGCCTCCCAAGTGCTGGGATTAAAGGCATGTACCCCCTCGCCTGGCCAAATGCTGCTATTCTAATGTGCACATTTTACCATTTGTCAGTTTAGGAGAACCTACACATTTCATTGTCTTTGACATAATAATGGAGAGTTTGTTAGACTTCAGTTGACAGCCCATTCTTTCTTAGTGGTTTGCTTTGTAATCTTAGCAAATTGGGTTTGCTGACATCCAGGTTCACCAGGCACTGCTCTAAGTACTTTATGTAATTAGTGTAATCCCCACAACAACTCAACAGGGCAGGCACTGTTATTATTACACCGTTTGATAGATGGGGAACTGAGGCCCAGAGATGCTAAGAGCTGCCTGTGAATCACTAGTGAGTGATAGAGCCAGGATTTGAGCCCAGGCATCTCTCTGGAAAACTGTTGGCCATGCCAGGGACCTCGGCCCAGGAAGTAGCAAGCAAAGGCTGCTTGGTGGGAAGGGGGCTTTCGGAGGTAGGCCCAGAGCGGGGACAGAACTTGTGTTCGAGGTGCATTGCTAAGGAGAATGTCTCTCTGGGTTTTAGCTGGAGCAGATCGGGGATGACTCCAAGCAGGCTCTGCAGCAGCTCCAGGCTCAGCTGGAGGATTACAAGGAGAAGGCCCGGCGCGAAGTAGCCGATGCCCAGCGCCAGGCCAAGGACTGGGCCAGCGAGGCCGAGAAGAACTCTGGGGGGCTGAGCCGGCTTCAGGATGAGGTAGGAGAGTGAGTTCCACCCATTGTTCTTGGGTTCAAAGGTCATTGCTTCCCAAGTGAACCTGTGGCTAGGTCCTGGGGTCCAGGCTTGGGTGTCATCTCTCCAGTGGCATCCTGAGGAACAGACAGGGGTGCCTCACCACACTGTTGCCCACAGTCATCTGGGGTGATCTGAAAATATCTCAGTGCCCAGAGTATATCCCATCTTCCTTGGCTTAGAAACTGTAGGGGCGGGACCTGGGATCAGTGTGCCTGTGGGGCGGGGGTGAGTGCACATGTGTGTGTTGGGAGGCTCAAAGTCAACATAGACTGTCTTTCTCTATTGTTCTCCAATTTAAAAATAATTTTAGGGCCTGGAGAGATGGCTTAGCAGTCAAGGCACTTGAATGCAAAGTCTAACAACCCTGGTTCAGTTCCCCAGTACCCACGTAAAGCCAGATGCACAAAGTGGCCTATGCATCTGGAGTTTGTTTGTAGTGGCTAGAGGCCCTGGCACACCCATTCTCTCTCTTTATCTTTCTCTGCTTGCAAATAAATAAATAAAAAATATTTTTTGAGTGTATCTGAGTGCAATTTTACTGAGCATTTGTCAGAGTTATATACAGTTGATTATTGTAACATAGTATTTTTTTGTTTATACATGCAGTTACAGTTTCTTTGAATGAGTAAACCAAGAATTTCAGCAAGGTACTACATGAGAATAGACAATAGAAAAGCACAGATGGTTATCACATAAATGGTTTTGACGCAAAACTGTGGTTAGTCAGGCCAAGCCTGACTTGGTGCTTGTTTTTCTTTAAAAAAATATATTTTTAAAAATAAATAAAAATAAAAATAATTTTAAGCAGAGCATGGTGCCACACTCCTTTAATCCCAGAGGCAGAGGTGGGAGGATTGCCATGAGTTCAAGGTCACCCTGAGACTACATAGTGAATTCCAGGTCAGTCTGGGTGAAAGCAAGACCTTACCTCAAAAAAAGGAAGGGAGAGGGCTGGAGAGATGTCTCAGTGGTTAAGGCACTTGCCTGCAAAACCTTATAACCTTTGTTCAATTCCCCAGTACCCACATAAAGCCAGATACACAAAGTGGCTGCATACATCTGGAGTTCATTTGTAGCGGCTAGAGGCGCTGGTGTGCCTTCCCCTCCCCTCTTTTCTATGTCTCTCTATGCTTGCAAATAAAATAATTAAAATATTACTTATTCTTTTTTGAGAGAGAGAAAGAGAGTGAGTATGAGTGTGCCAGGGTTTCCAGCCACTGCAAACAAACTCCAGATGTATGCACTCCATTACTGGGACATTAAGCTTTGCAAGCAAGTGCCTTAACCACTGAGCCATCACTTCAGTCTTTTTTTTTTCTTCTTCCCCAGCAGCTTCTCACTGTAGCCCAGGCTGACCTGGAACTCGGGCTGACCTCTAACTCATGGCAATTCAAGCCTTTTTAGGGCTGTGATTAAAGGTGTGAGCAACTATTCCTGGCCAGGGTTAGTATTTCTAAAAACTTTTCAAGGAGGCAGACAAAGTGGCACCCCACCCACCCACCCACCCCGAAAACAAAAACAAAAAACTCAAGTGATTCCTATTTGTGTAGAAAGTTTTAAGACTATAAAGAAAATGAACTATCTGGGTGTGGTAGTGCATGTCTTTAATCCCAGCCCTGGGGAGACACAGGTAGGAGGATCCTGTGAGTTTGAGGCCAGTCTGGAACAACAGAGTGAGTTCCAAGTCAGCCTTGACTCGAGTGATAAAATGAAACGAAGGAAAGTGAAGTAAAAATCTGCTGTTTCTTATCACCATGAGCTGGCAAGTCTAAAGACCGTCAGTGGTGAAGTCTTGTTTTGGTGTGTGTATGTGTGGGTGCACATGTACCACAGCCTTGTTTGAGACAGGGTCTCTCTGGTTTTTGCTGCTGTGAATGTCACACTAGTTGGCCCTCAAGCTTTGGGATTGTTCTGTCTCCCATTGTCATAGGCACTTTGGATTACAGACACATGTACTTCCAGCTTTTATGTGGGTCCTGGGGATCCGAACTCTGGTCGTCAGGGTTGAGCAAATGCTTTTAACCATTGAGCCATCTCCCCAGCTCAATGTTGAAATACTTCTGCCCTCAGAAGCAGGCTGCTCCCCTGCCTCACCTCCACTTCATACTGTGCTGAGCTGTTGTGTTGTGTTGTGCTCTGGTGCAGATGCAGAGGCTGCGGCAGGCCCTGCAAACGTCCCAGGCTGAGCGGGACTCGGCCCGGCTGGACCAAGAGCTGCTGGCCCAGAGACTGCAGGGGCTGCAGCAGGAAGCCGAGAGCAAGAAGCGTTCCCAGGATGACCGAGCAAGGCAGCTGAAGAGCCTCGAGGTGAAGCCTGCAGGGTGGCCTGCTGGGTGGGTTACTACTGGGTCTTGCCATAGATAGGGCTTCTGTGGGAGCCAAGAGAGAGAGAGAGAGAGGCAGGTAAGGAGAGAGTTTGGGCACACCAGGGCCTCCAGATATTGTGCATCTCTCTGTACGTGGGCGCTGGGGAATGCAGCCCAAGCCATCAGGCTTTGCAAGCACCATCTCTGCAGCCCCTCTGAGCCTCTTTTTGTACTAGAGATTAAAGCCGGCAGCCCCAGGTCATAAGCTTTAGTGAGCTACAGGTTTTTTGTTTGCTGTTTGCTTGTTTTCGAGGTAGGGTCTCACTCTAGCCCAGACTGACCTGGAACTCACTTGTGATTTCCAAGCTGGCCTCAAACTCCCAAGTGCTGGGATGGAAGGCATGCACCACCATGTCCTGCAAATGGGCTGCAGCTTTTGAAAGCAACTTTGAACTAAATGCCAATGTTGAGAATGGACGTAAAATTTTCGACTTCTGTCTTCTTTTGTACTTGGACGACGTTACTGCTGGTCCTCTAGACCTGAGTTCAGCTGCAGCTGAACTATGGTGTGGCAGTGACCTTCCTGTGACTGTCACAAAGCACCCGACCCAAAGCAGACCACGGGAGAAAGTTGTTTATTTTGGCTTATAGTCTCAAGGGGAAGCTCCATGATGGCAGGAAAAAGCAGGGCATGAGCAGAGGCTGGACATCACCTCTTCCACCGCAGGTGGACAATGGCAATAGAAGGTGGTGTGCCCAACGCTGGCAAGAGGGAGCTGGCTAGAGCACCCATAAGCCCACCTCTGACAACACACGTTGCAATTCCCAAGTTGCCATGAGCTAGGGACCTCGCATTCAGAGCACATGAGTTTCTGGGGGCCAGCACGCAGGGGCTTCCTTCCTTTGACGTTGCGTAGTCCCCAGTTGGCCCTAGTTGAGACTGAGAATAGCAACAACCAGCAGTTACTATGCTGCAGGCCAGGCACCTCGGACTCCTTTCAGCCCCAGCCTAGGTACTCGGCTTTCTCTCCTAGTTTCCCCATTAAGGGAAGGTTATCCAAAAAGAAATGGATCAAGCCGGGCATGGTAGCGCACTCCTTTAATCCCAGCACTCGGGAGGCAGAGGTAGGAGGATTGCTGTGAGTTCAAGGCCAGCCTGAGACTACAGAGTGAATTCCAGGTCAGTCTGGGCTAGAGTGAGACCCTACCTCGAAAAACCAAAAAAAAAGAAATGGATCCTGGGGTTTGCCTCCCTTACCATGACCCAAGCCCAATACCACACCTGGTCAGCAGAGGGCGCAGGCTTCATGGTGGCTTTGTGGGGAGGGGGGCCTGGAACAAAAGGTTCCTGAGATGGGCAAAAGGGAAGTTTGGAGGCTAGAGTTTTTTTTTATTAAATAAGTTTATTATTTATTTATTTACTGATTGATTGATTGGTTTTTCGAGGTAGGATCTCGCTCTAGTCCAGGCTGACCTGGAATTCACTATGTAGTCTCAGGGTGGCCTTGAACTCACGGCAATCCCCCTACCTCTGCCTCCCGAGTGCTGGGATTAAAGGTGTGCGCCACCACACCTGGCCAAGTTTATTTATTTATTTGCATGCAGAGAGAGAATAGACATTCCAGGGCCTCTAGCTACTGCAAATGAACTCCAGATACACATATCACATTGTACATGGGTGCTGGGGAATCGAAACCTGGTTGTTAGGCTTTGCAGGCAATCACTCTCCAGCCTTGAGGTCTTGGTCTAAGTTCGGTGTTCTAATGTCCAGCATTTAGGGAAGAGCTGACCTTTTATCCTTCTGCCGTAGGAAAAAGTCTCACGGCTGGAAGCAGAGCTAGACGAAGAGAAGAGCACCGTGGAGCTGCTCACGGACCGAGTGAACCGTGGTCGGGACCAGGTGACCCCTTGCTTCCTTGCTCCTCACTGCATCTACTCCTTTCTGTATGCTACTCAGTGGTGTCGTCTGAGTTCCAACAGTTGGGCAGCCCTGCCACCCCAGTTCTTCCCCCTTCAGCACACGTGCCTCTCTCTTGGGTTTGCTCCACGTGGGCCCCACAGCCTTCCTTGGCAGATGTCGCACACTCTTGGCACCCTCAGCATCCCTGGGGTCTCCAATGCAACCCGGGCTTCCCTCCCACAGCTTCTTACAGTAGACTCTCAGGGCTCCTACGGGTACTTGACCATTTGAAGGCTGTAATCCGTTGTCGAGGAAAGCGAAGTGGTAGGTGGATCCATGTGACAGGAATGAGTGGTGGCCTGCTCACATCTAGGCCAACCAAGGAGCCTTGAGAGAGGACTGCTGACCATTTTAGGTTGTGATTTCTTAGTTGCCTGGGAAGTTTTGGGATTCAGGTTCAGAGAGTATCCTCCAGGATGTCTCTTGGTTCAGCTGGCTGGTTTATCCTTAGCCCTCCCCTGGTGACTCTCCCCCATTCCCACCAGGTGGATCAGCTGAGGACAGAGCTCATGCAGGAGAGGTCTGCTCGGCAGGACTTGGAGTGTGACAAAATCTCCTTGGAGAGACAGGTGAAAAGGAGGGAGTCTTTGGGATAGATGCCGGGGGCTGGGTAGAAGACCGAGTAGCATGCTAACCATGGAGGCTTCTTGTGTCTCTCAGAACAAGGACTTGAAGACCCGGTTGGCCAACTCAGAAGGTTTCCAGAAGCCCAGTGCCAGCCTCTCTCAGCTTGAGTCCCAGAATCAGCTGTTACAAGAGCGGTTGCAAGCTGAAGAGAGGTAACGTGAGCTCGTCTTTCATGCCTAACCTGGCCTCATCTTCAGGGAGCTCCCTTTCTCCTGATGCAGAGAAGAGATGGTTGTAAAATTTTAGGATGCAAATGACCTGTATCTCACTAGTTTTTTTTTTTTTGGCGGGGGGAATGGAAGGATCCTTCCCAGATACCCTTCCCAGTCTACTGGTGGGGCTTATGACAAAAAAAAAGTCTTTGGAGGCACTTAGGAGCCAGTTGGGGCTCCCTTAGAAGTGGCCACAGCTGTCGACATCCCTTTATTTCATCCTCTTAGGGAGAAGACAGTTTTGCAGTCTACCAACCGGAAGCTGGAGCGGAGAGTTAAAGAGCTGTCCATCCAGATCGATGATGAGAGACAGCATGTGAATGACCAGAAAGACCAGGTGAGGTCCTGGCACCCTGCAGCGCTAGCTTGAAGGCCAAGGGAGGCCCCATCTCCCTTAGGTCTTCTAAACGTAGACTTTGCTTACATAAGAGAACAGACTGTAAGGAGTCATCTAGAGTAGTGTGAGTTTGCCTGTTTATTACACATTAGTTTCTCTTTCCAACTGTTACACATGGATTCATTCAATCCCCAGAAGAACTTCTGGATACTAGGGAATTTGCCGATTGGTCACAATACTTTTCCAGGGACAATTATCCCTTGTCAAGGTCATTACAGGGGAGGTCCTAAACCACAGTAGTAGATGCTTGTCTTTTATTTTTAAAAATATTTTATTTATTCATTTATTCTTTTTTTTTCTTTTTCTTTCTTTCTTTTTTCTTTTTTTCTTTTTTGGTTTTTCCAGGTAGGGTCTCACTCTAGTCCAGGCTGACCTGGAATTCACTCTGTCGTCTCAGGCTGGCCTAGAACTCATGGTGATCCTCCTACCTCTGCCTCCCGAGTGCTGGGATTAAAGGCATGTGCCACCACGCCTGGCTACATTCATTTACTTGAGAGAGAGAGAAAGGAGGAGGGAGAGAATATGGATACATCAGGGCCTCTAGCCACTGCAAATTCCAGACATAATACGCCACTTTGTGCCTCTGGCTTACGTGGGTACTGGGGAATAGAACCTGAGTCCTTGGGCTTTGCAGGCAAGTGCCTTAACTACTGAGCCATCTCTCCAGCACCCCCCCCCCCAGTAGATGCTTTTCTAATATGGGACCTGGTATCCTGCTTAGCTAAGCCTGAAGGTGAAGGCTTTGAAGCGACAAGTGGATGAAGCAGAAGAGGAAATCGAGCGGCTGGACGGCCTGAGGAAGAAGGCACAGCGAGAGCTGGAGGAGCAGCACGAGGTCAATGAACAGCTCCAGGCCCGGATCAAGTCCCTGGAAAAGGATTCCTGGTAAGGCTCCCCTCTGTGTCCCGTTCCATGGGGATAGGGAATGGTCCCCCCAAGCTGCGTTAAGAGGAATGTGAGGCTCCTTCTTCGTGCCTAGAAGCCAGTGTGGCTAGTTGGTAGCCTCTCAGCCCCATCCTGTACCCCACCTCTCTAGATCTCTGACTAGTGCGGGGCCACGGGAGTATCTTTGGGCCTCGGAAGAACAGTTCCTTAGTGTGCAAGGGTGACCATCGCAATTCAGTCCCCTCGCCCTTACCAGTTTGCTCTCTGACTTAGGCGCAAAGCTTCCCGCTCCGCTGCTGAGTCGGCCCTCAAACATGAGGGGCTGAGCTCTGACGAGGAATTTGACAGTGTCTATGACCCCTCGTCCATCGCTTCGCTGCTTACAGAGAGCAACCTACAGACCAGCTCCTGTTAGCTCCTGGTCGCAAGCTTGAAGCCTGTTCCAGCCAGCCCTGCTCTGCCTTGCCGTGCCCTGCCTGCCTGATTCCTCTTTCCTGTGGGTGATCTAGTTATCCCAGACGTAAGGCTGGGAGAGGTCTGAGTGATGGTGATTTAAAAAAGACATTAGCGATAAGCTGATGGATGGACTTGGCCTTTTCCATCGGAGGAGTGGGTATTTTAGGCTTGCTGACCACTTCCTGTAGGTGCCAACCCCTCCTTCATCTCCCTTCCACATTGACAGGGGGGACTGAGAAGGATAGGAAGGATGAACATTGCCATGTATGTAAAGCTTTATTTCTTTGGTCCTTAACTCTATGGCTCAGGGAAGTACCCGATACTGTTTTGTTCCCTGGATACCTACAACCTGTCATCCTGCTCTGGAGCAGGGTGAGGGGAACACGCAGGCGTGGCTCCACCCACCTCTCAGATGCTTTTCTTTGCACCATCATGGGGTCCATGTGGTAGTCCCTAACACCCTTCGTTTCCTATATTTTTGTTTTTTACCAAGCCACCATCCTTCATTCCTCTTTGCCACTCCTACCTTGCTTCCCTCCTCTCAGTGCCTTACCGAGGTGAGTAGATAAGGATGCTCTTCTTGCCTTTTACACGTACACATTCATACCTCTCCAAAGACTAGCCTTCCCCCAGCCCAGCCGGGCTTTAGCCTGCCTCTCTTCCCCAGAGACAGGCCGCTCTGCCAGTCAGCTCCTGGGGAGGGGCTGTGGGAGGCCGTGGGAGGGTGGGGGGGTTGGTTCTGCTCAGAGTTCCACCCTTCTCTTCCCTCCTGACTTCGGATGGGAGTATAAGGAGGTTGCACCCTGGAACCCTGACAGTGTCTGTCCCTATGGCCTTCCCTGTGGCTTCTGTGACCAAATGTGCCCAGCCTCAGTAGGAGCCAACTGGGCCCTCATTTTTCTCAGGAGCTGAGCCCTGATTCAGGGCTTTGCCTGGGGTTAGAAGCTGACTTTTGGTAGAGATTCGAAGAGGCAATGGAGAATTCATTCCTCTTTTGGGGTTTGGGGTGAGCCACTCATAGGGAGAAGGTAACTGGATGATCCCCCTGTTTCCAAAGCAAGCTCTATTCTCACCAATGACTTGTAATTTCATGATCTAAAAAAAAAATATTCTGTTATTCTGCAAATCAGGAATTTTCTCCCAACTCGATCCAGCCCTGTTTTTATTTTAAATTAAATATTAAAGTGATATCTATATTGAAATCTTTCTGTGCTTTTTCCTGGCTTATTTACAGATCTACTCTAATTTTTTGTTGGTGGTGGGGTTTTTTTGTTTTGTTTTGTTTTTGTTTTGGAGGTGGGGTCTCACTCTAACCCAGGCTGACCCCTGGAACTCACTATGTAGACTCAGGATGGCCTTGAACCCGCAAGCATCCTCCTACCTCTGCCTCTCAGGTGCTGGGATTAAAGGCCAGATTTTCTTTTTAACGCAGAGTAATACTCTAGCCCGTGCTGACCTGGAACTCACAGTGATCCTCCTATCTCAGCCTCCAAGGTTTGGGATTATAGTGTGACTCTAGTTTACTCTGAAGTTTTAAGAAGTTATTTTAACTGTGTATCTTTGAGGCGTTACCTTACATGTCAGAGGCCTTTTACAGCAGGTCAGGGACCTAGGAAACCCGGAAGTATTTATAGCTGACCCATTCTCTCCTGAACAAACCTGGGAATGTCAAGGAATACCTTCTTTGAAGGTTAGAGAAGAGACCAGAACTCGTTTTTCCACTCCCCCTGGGTCTCAAAGAGATCTCCAACATGTGCCTCCCAGGCACAGGGCTGTGCACCTTCCTAACTGGCGAGGGTGGGTCTGCCCCTCTCCCTCCAGTTGGCATGAAGACAGCTCGCTGTTTACCCAAGCAGATGGCCAAGTACTGGATACTGCACACTCAAGGGTGGGCAGGGCTCCTTACAATTCTGCCTGCTGTCCCGGTGGACCATAGAACGAACAGTAAGACAAACCGTCTGCCGGATCTGCTGGGTTGGGAAGAAACTGCAGGGTCCTAAGCCCTCAGGAGCCCAGCCTAGGATTAGGGAGCAAGTGCCAGTGGCAAAGTTGAGACTCATCCTTTCTCCAGACTACCGATTCCATTTAAGGCAACGTGTCACGCCTCTCCTCGCCATATAAGGGTAGCTTTGGAACCATGGCTTCTGCAAGGCCAGCCCCACCCAGAGTCGAGCTGGCTTTGACTTTGGCCTGGGCGTCTTGCCAAGGCAGCACACCTGCCAGACTGGCTTAGGCTAGTCCAAGTGAGCTCGCCCTCGGTGCCTGCCTTTCTACCACGAAGGAAAAATCTAGTCAGCTCTAGAAAGCTCCAGGCTGGTTCACATTTAGGCAGCGAGCCTGTAGAAGTGTGTGCAGGTCCCAACTCGGCCCCAGAGGACCACGCAGGGCGGATTCCCTTTCCCAGGTTGGAAAGAAGTCAAGCTGCAGGTTGAGATTTCCACAGCCTCCTCTAAACCAACTGCTCCGTCCAGCTGCCCCAGCCCCACCTTTATGGAAATGAGAGGTAGCGACAGTGGGCGTGGCCTTGGTGCCTGGGCACCGCCCATCTCTCGTTCTCATTGGCCGACGCTGTAGGGGGTGTGGCCCGCCCCTGACGGACCTATACCCGGGCGGGTCCACGCGCGCCCGCCCAGTAGCAGTCGGAGCTCGGGGCGGCGGGGCCGGGCGGCTGGCGTGCGGCCGCCTGGGGAAGATGAACGGGACGCGGGGCTGGTGTACCCCGGTGGACGTGCACCCCGAGGACCAGAGCGCAGTAAGCCGCCGCGCCCCCGGCTGGCGTCCCCCGAGGCCGGGCTCCGGGCTCCCTCTCCTTCCCGGAGCCGGACGCTGGAGGCGGGAGGGAAGTCGGTCCAGGGCCGGGCGTCCGCGTCCTTGGCCGGGCCCAGCGCGCGCGGGGGTCGGGGCGCGTCCCTCGCGCTTGCTGCGGGTGGACAGCGGGGTTGGGTGGCTGGAGAAGGCGCTCCGGGCGGGCATGGTGCCGGGCCCGGGCGAATCAGGCTTTTCTGGGGCTCCTGATGTCCTCGGAGGCGCTTCGGAGACTTTGCTGGTGCTTGGGAAAGGTGAAGCCCCTGGGATGGAGGGATGAACCGCTCGGACCTCGGCCAGGGAGTCTACCTTGTGCGGAGAGGGTTCGAGCCTTCCACCCGGCGGTCGTCTCGCTTGGATTTCCCCTCTTGACCTCCTGCACCCCTTTCCAGCCCGCAGCCTCCTGGGACGGTTTAAGGGTTTTGCTTCCGTCTCCAGCTGGAACCGGGCTGTGAGGGTTGGGGAGAGGGGAACCTGTCCTGCCGTCCTCACTGCCTCACCCCCGGGCCGCGTCCTGCCTCAGGACTTTTCCTCTCCGGATGCGAAGGCGGATGATTGCGAGGAGCGTTTCTAGGCCGTGCTGGGGGAACCTGACCCAGCCTAAGTGTGCATGTGCCATTCGTTCCACTTCCAAGCTCTTGTGGATGAGAGCGGGATGGGAGCCAAGGTGACGGGGAGTCTGTATTCCCACCCTCCCCCATACTGTTCCCTTACTCCTGCCTGTCTCAGCACGTCCCCGCGGGTTTGTGGCTCCTCTTCAAAGAATATTTGAAGTGTAGGTGCTCATTTGAAATTTAGATTACAGACGATCATTTAATTCGGCTCACTGCCCCTCGACATTTCTGCCTAGGGTTTGTGAGTATTTCTGCTGCATTACAGGTCTTAGCACTGCCAAACCCAGGCCCCCAGGTCCCCCCTAGCCTTCTCCCCAGCTTTGGAATGCTGAGAGGAGCCTGGGGCGTGGAGGGATCTTATTGTGTTACTTCCAAGTCCAGCTGTTTTGGAATAGTTGAGACAGGGAAAGGGTGTGAATAAACACAAGTGAGAGGTGATGCTTTTGGTTGATGTTAAGAAAAGATCTAGAAAGAAGCCTAGGATCACACACTTGCAGCTTGAGAATGAATTGTCACCCGCTGCTGTCCCTTGACATTTTTGTGGCTTGTTTGGTGAGGCAGAAAGAAGAGTTAGGAAAAGAGTGAACAAGGAATTCAGTCTCAGACATCTTTATTGGGAAGGGCTGACCTTGAGACTTACTTTACTCCAAAGCTGGGAATGCAATAAGCATTGCTTGGGTTTGCTCTTGGAAGCATTCCTGGGCTCAGGAGGAGGAGGAGGATCAATTAGTCAGGAGATAGGCTTTGTCCTGGATTCCTCTCCTCTGAGCCAGCCTGCAGCTAGAATTGATGACTGAATAGTCAGAAATCTGTCGTGTAGTCACACCATGGGACCTCAGTGCATGTGCAAAGCGTATGAGTGAATAAGTAAAGAGATTTATTTGTTTTTCTCTGAATCAGGATGTTTAGGTGGTTGGAGTGTTCATGTGGGAGCTTGAGACGATGTTGGTGCTTCTCATCAGTAGACCATGAGCCTTAGTTAGTGCTCCACACAGGGACAGGGACCCGTGGCCAGAACACACCCTGGATGGTTTCTGTTGTTGGCTTGGACGCAGATACAGCCAGTGTTTTCAAAACCCATACCTACTAGTGGGTCTGAAATAACACAGTGGGCAGAAACACATTTTAAAAATTAGAATTTAGCATTCCCAGTCTGAGGGTAGACATTTTAGTAAAATTTTTGTTTCAGTTTTACATATGTGTGTATATTTTACTGGGTGGTAACATAAAATGTGGGGTTTTGTTTTTTTTTTGAAAACTACTTTTGTAAGTTACATCTCTGGGTCCGTGGGTTAGTTAGGGAGTTGCAGGGCGCATCAACTCCCCGTTCACCCTCGGGAGCTGGGTGAGCAGAGGCTTGGAACAGCC
>PVHP010025964.1:22500-25188 GCA_004024765.1 Zapus hudsonius | reverse complement strand
ACAAAACTCTACTTGGTACTGAATGAACAGGAAAGGATATTTGTTTACAGCACAGGGTGTCATCATGTTGGATCTGATGAGGAGTTGAGGGACTCAGGGCTCAGAGTCCAAGTGGGGTAGCAAGGAATCCTGACAGGGGTCAGACTCCCCTGAGCAAGGTGGATGACACACATTGTGTGTGTGTGTGTGTGTGTGTGTGTGTGTGTGTGTGTATGTGTGTGTGTGTGTGTGTAGGGTGAGGAGGTTGAACAGTCCAAATAGTGTGAGGAGCTCATTGTGTGCAGGGTGAGGACAGGAGATGGGAAATCAGCCCAGGCTGAGGGAATGCTGGGCAGTTGGACCCAGAGGGACAAGGAGAATGTCCACACGTGGGGACAACTTGGTACAACTTGAGCCAGGAGAGGAAGACAGCCACCAAGGACCCAGCTTTTGAAGTGACTCAGCCTGGCAGGTGAGGAGGCTGGTTGTGAAGATGGCAGACTATATGGGGTTCAGAGCCCCAACACAGCAAAGGGCTCTGCGGAGGAAGGGGTGCCAGCAAGAGAGAGAAATGAACAAACTAGAATGAACCCTACAATACTGGTGAAATGGCTCTGTGTGACCTTTCAGAATTCAATACATAGAAGAGAGACACAGAGCTATAGACATATGTATTGCAATTTGTGTTTTTACCTACAAATATCCCCTAGTCCTGGCCATTGACAGGGGCTGGGAAGTAACAACCCAGTTACAATAAGCATATCTACCTCTTAGAATTTGGCTTCTAGATACTTTTTTTTTGGTTTTTCAAGGTAGGGTCTCACTCTAGCCCAGGCTGACCTGGAATTCAGTATGTAGTCTCAGGGTGGCCTTGAACTCATGGTGATCCTCCTACCTCTGCCTCCCGAGTGCTGGGATTAAAAGCCTGTGCCACAACGCCCGGCTTCTAGATACTTTTGTTTGTTTGTTTTTCAAGGTAGGATTTTCCTCTAGCCCAGTCTGACCTGAAATTTACTATGCAGTCTTAGGGTGGCCTCGAACTCACTTTAATCTTCCTACCTCATCCTCCTGAGTGTTGGGATTCAAGGTGTGAGACTAGGAGACCCTACCTCAAAGAAAAAATGTTAGGAACATGTCAGAAGCATACAGATGTGTACAATTGCTTTCTCATTTCTGGGACAAAATACCTGAGCAGAAGCCACTTCTAGAGTAAAATGGGTTTTATTTCAACTTAGAGCTCCACAGGGTAGACCCCAACGTGGCCGGAACAGCATGGCAGCCAGAAATTGACACCACCTCATCACATCAGCAGAGAGGATGTAAGCAAAGAACAGCAAGCAGGGTCAGGCTGAAAAGCCTCAAGGCCCACCTTCAGGGACAAGCATCCTCCAGGAAAGATCCATCCTGAACAGCACCAGCAGCTGGAGATTAAGTATTCCAACACATGAATCTATGGGGGATGCTTTATATTCAAAATACCACGAGAAGGCACCTAAATGCACGTCCACTGGTCGTCTCAGTGACAGTTTGAGCATCAGAACAAAAAATCATAATAACAGATCAGGACCCTCTGCACAAGGCGGGGACCCACTGTTTCATAAATGCTCACGTATACATTAAACACCCCCTGATCCACGTTCATTACAAAGGTGAAAAGACTCACTGACTAGAGCAGAGGCGGTGTGGTGCTCTGGCACCTGGTGGCTCTTTAGACACATTCTTTTTTTTTATTGTCCATAATGAGTTACAATACTTAGTGGGCAAACAATGAGTTGTTATCCCCAATTCCCCGCTGCCCTCCCCTCCCCAATCCGCTTAGACACATTCTTGTTGGTGTTACAGCAAGACATTCTAGGCACATCTGTACTGTCCTTGCCTCAGTTCCTATATTGACATTTCAATGTTTTTTAAATTATTTGTTTGTAAGCAAAGAGAGACAGACACACAGAGAGAATTGGCACACCAGGGCCTTCAGCCACTGTAAACAAATTCCAGACACATGCACCATTTGGTGCATCAAGCTTTATGTGGGGACTGATAGAACCTGTGTTGTTCGGTTTTGCAGGCAAGTACCTTAACTACTGAGCAATCTCTCCAGCCCCTCAATCACTGTCTTGATAGTGACAAACATGGTCAGTGATGGAACACACTGAAGTCTTGGAACACCTCCGGGGTGTTCCTGGCCAGGACTCACAACCTGGAGCTAACCACGAGGGAACTCAGGAAAATTCAAACAGAAGGAAATTCTTTAAAATAGCAACCTGTAGTCTTCAAGTATGAAGAAGACCAGGGAGTTGTGGGAAAGGCTGAGGAACTGTTCCAGCCTCAAATCAGATCATTCCAACCTAACACAAGTGATGCCTCTTTTTGCTATTCTAGAAGCGATCCCTTGGGCTTATGAAACCCATTACTAAACATTAATAAAACTGGCACACTTGAATGGGAACTTAAGATCAGGTGGTCAGCTGGGCATGGTGGTGCCACTGTGAGTGGTCTATGCTCATGATGTCTGCATTAGCAGACATGTAAGACACAGAGTTCCAGTCCCCAACTGACTCCTCAGTGCCTGACTGGGGTGTCTGAGCAAAGGAGAGGGGTGCCTCTGTTCTCTCCATAGCTGTGTCTCAGCCTTCTCCTCACATGACCTCAGCAGGTCCCCTGGCTCTCCTCTAACACAGGTGAGGTGGCATCCTTACCTAAGGGTTGTGA
>PVHP010025964.1:0-17500 GCA_004024765.1 Zapus hudsonius | reverse complement strand
AGACGCCCAACTAAGGCACTGGTTCTCAAAGTGTGTTTCCTGCACCCCTACATCTGCCCCTCCCTCTATCCTAGCATCTTACATCAAAACCCCCAACTTCGTTGCTCACCAGAACACCCCACACAGCATGCACAAGCTCCCAGCACCAGAGCTGGCAAATTCATACAATGATGGCAAGCCCCCAAGATGGCGAAATGCATATAAATTAGAATTTTTCTCACAACAATCTTTGTGTAAAAGAATGGAAGGTAGGAGAGAAAAATGCTTTTTCTCTCCACATATCTCCATTTTTCCATCTTCTCAAACATACCTAAAAATGCATCTTCTGGGGCTGGAGAGATGGCTCAGTGGTTAAGGTGCTTGCCCGCAAAGCCTAAGGACCTGAGTTCGATTCCCCAGTACCTATGTAAAGCCAGATGCACAAAGTGGTGCATTCATCTCTCTCTGATTGCAAATAAATAAACTTCTGTTTAAAAATGCATCTTTGCTGCATTCATATTTAGAAACTAGAGACATGATGTTCTGAAATATCGGTGTCTTGAACATTTCTGGCTTTTGTTTTTAGCCAGCAGCATCAGTGAGGTTCTCTTAGATGGCAGGAAGGTAGAGTGGTGGGGAGAATGGAGTGAGGAAAGAGGAAAGAGGAGAAGTCAGAGAGAGAAAGGAGAGAGGGAGGGAATGGGCTCCGCTTAGACCTGCCAGAGGCTTCCCAGAGTAGAGGCAAACTGGCTCCCAGCAGGCCCTGGGGGTCTTTCCCAGAGGCTCCTGTCCCCAGCCTGACTCACTAAGCCTAAGGAAGGCTGCTGGCTATGGGTGGAGGGACCCGCATGGGACCTCCCTGGTCCTTATTTCTTTGGGTCCCATTAACACCAAGCCACAGGGGGGGGGGCTGGCCATGGAGGAGGAGCAGAGATGTCATGCCAGGAGCCTGAGAGGGACAGTCTGAGGAACTAGCAGATGACTCCAGAGATAGCCTTGGGCTCCATCCCTTCACTTACTTAGGTTGGAGTCCTGTCTCCCCTCAGCCCCCTTCCAGAGAAAGAATGCTTGCCACAAATACACTGAGTCTGGACTCCACTTTCCAGGGTCCCCCTGAGCCCACCCTCCCCATATAGGTGCTCCAGTGTCCCCTCCTTGGGGACATTCCTTGGTCATATGCACACCTCTCCAGATCTTCCTGGCAGCTCTTCGCAGCACTGTGGATCACAGGCCGTGCCCCCCTCCTCCCCTGCCTCCCTCCCGAGCTGTCTCACCTGCATGAGGCACGGGAGCTCCTTCTGGACGAGCGTCTTCAGCTCCGCCCTGGTCAGGCTGCGCTTGCAGGCTCTCGGCTGGCGTACCTGTTGAACACGCTGCCATGGTGCCAACGTCTGTCTCCAGTTCTGTCATGGCTCTGGTTGTAGATCCCTCTTCCTCCTATGGCTGGTTTGCCTAAAGAAGAAATGTGTGGTTGGAGGCTCTGTGGTGCTTTTGAAGGCCAGTCTCACATTGACAGAGGGTGGGACAGTGGGGAGGGACAGTCACTAGATCGGCTCCTCCCCTTTGCTCACCCAGTTCCACTGGAAGACAGGTTGTGACCCTTTCTGCGGCTGGGCCCCATTGCACTGTGCTGGCCTGTGTTGGAGTCACCCCTGAATCATAGAGGGTCCCTCTTCCCTCCCTGTGGGTACAGGTGTGGGGGGTCTCTGGGGTGAGTGGGTGCTTGGGGCATGTTTGTTCACTGATCAGTTAGGAGTGGGCCTGCCCTCCCCTTTCAGCTAAACTTTACCCTGCGGATGTTGGAAGGTTCTGGCACTTAGGAGATGAGCATGAGAAATGTCTGAGAGGGAATGAATAGAAACAAAATAGAGATTAATAAAGAGGGGGAGGGGATCTGATGGACGGTGGATTTGAGAGGGGGAAAGTGGGGAGGGAGTTATCATGGTTTATGGTCTATAATTATGGAAGCTGTCAATAAAAGATTAAAAAAGAACCACATCTCTTCCTTTTTTCAGAACAGCCTGCATTACTCCCAGCAGCCCTTGCCTCCTCTCCACTCTGGGAACCCTCCGAAGTGCTTCTCAGTGAGGAAGCCAAAAGAGCAGGGCCAGTAGGACTCAGGGGAAAGAGGCCCAGGTTCAAATCCTGCCCCAGCCTCTAAGGAACAACACAGTCCCAGCAGACCCCCACAATGTAGAAAGGATGTGACTCCTGAAGGACCAGGTACTGGGAGGTCACCGAGGCTGCAGTGCACAGGGACTTACTGTTCATCGGAGTGGCTGGGCTCACAACAGCTGACTTTTTTGGACAGAAGGCTCCATCCAAGTTTCCCACAATGGAGGCTCTGCATGACCCCCCCCCCCCCGTGACTTTTGGAGAGAAGGGAAGGACTCTACTACTTACTGATGAGCAGGGCAGGTCCTCTCAAGTCCAACCAGGACTCTAGTACGACCAGAGGAGAGCTGAGCCTGGAGAAGGGTTGCGGGGGTGTGGGGGGGGTGGGGTGGGGATCTTCACTAGCTGTTGCCTGTGGGAGGAAGAGGGACCGGAGGCAGGAGCTGGCCCCTGCAGGCTTCTGGCTAAAAGAACAGCTACGGAGTGTGACTCAGGGCAGAACATTCAGGACATACAGACAGTTCAGAGACCAAGTGTGGCAGGACAGGGCTGATGTCCTGGGGGGACAGCAGGTGCCAGGTAAGCTCCGGGCAGCTGCAGGTCACTGTCATGTTCAGAGCAGGAGGTGAACTGGCCAGTCTAGTACATACTTCAAACCTTGCCAAGTTTTGCTGGATTCCAGAAAAGTGTTCCTCGTGGAGGACTTGGTTCCTAACTTCTCCAATAAGAAAATTCTGAGCTTGGAGGGGGATTTCTGCTTTCCTTGGGCTCATCTGCAGCTCTATTTTTTTTTTCTGTTTTCAAGGCCACTGGGATTACCCAGCTGGAGTGACCCACCTACTTGACCCTGGGACTGAGCCAGATGTGATGGCACACATCTGTAACATCAGCACTCAGGAGGCAGAGGCAGGATGAGCGCCATATACTTGAGGTAGCCTGGTCAAAGTGGCAAGGTCCAGGCTAGCCAGGGCTGCATAGTGAGACCCCCATCTCAACAAAAGAGTTAGGGGAGGCTGGGGGGATGGTTCAGCCGGTAAGAGCGCTTGCTGTGTAAGTGTGAGGATCTGAGTTCGATTCCCAGCACCGTGTAAAAGAGCCAGGCATACCCACACATGCTGTAACCCTAGCACTGAGAGGGGCAAGAGAGAAGATTGTTGGGAATCCCTGGTCAGTCAAATTGCAAAACCGTGAGCTTTGTGTTCAGTTACAGACTCTGGCTTGGGAAAATAAGGTGGATGGTAAACCATGTCCTCAGGGTGCACACACATGCCAACATCTCTCTCTCTTTCTCTCTCCCTTTCTCTCTCTCTCTCTCTCTCACTCACACACACACACACTGCATGAAGGTGCACCTGTTAGCTGGGGCTGGCCCTAGAAGCCCTCTTTAGGAAGGGCTTCGTGTTCAGTGAGAGGGCTTTCTTCAGACCCCTGTCTGAAGAAACTCCAGTGAACTCTCTTCTGTCTCTTTGAAAATTTACTTATGGACATGTGGGCTTTTCAAAAATATTTTTATTTATTTATTTGCAAGCAGAGAGAAAGAAAGAGAAGAGAGACAGACAGAGAGAATGGACTTGCCGGGGCCTACATATAGCAGCTGCAACAAACTCCAGATGCATTTGCCTCTTTGTGCATCTGGCTTTACATGGGTACTGAGGGATCGAACCTGGGACATTTGGCTTTGCAGGCAAGTGCCTTAACTGCTGAACCATCTCTCCAGCCCCCATTTTCAGTTTCTATTTGTGTGTTATAAGACCCACAGTGGGCCATCGGAGGCTTTCTCATGATACAGATCTTCATCCGGGTCTTAAAAAGATGGTCTGGTCTTCACTGTGAGAATGAGCAAAGCAGAAAGGAAGTTTGGTAAAGACCCTGGAGCACCTGACCTTTGTCAGCTAAGGGTCCCATGAGGGCAGTAACATCTCCTGGACCTGCTCTTTCCTTCATTCCAAATGTGACAGAAATTGCACTGACTATGAGTTACAGTCTACAAAACTCCCTCTCTCTGTCCCTGAACAGGTTGACGTCATTCCATCCTTAAGGCATGTGGACCCGAGATTGCTGATGCTGGGGGTCTTCCTTATGGCAGAATGTCCTGGGTTCCTGGGGGAACATGAAGCAGAGCAGTACCCATCTGAAAAGATTAGGATCCCCCATGAAAGTGGGGAGGATCCTGCTGGCTGCAGGTTGGACCTCAGGCTGATAGAGAGGAAAGTTTTTCTGTCCTGAGCAAAGTCACCACCAGTTAAGCTTTCGCAGAACCACATGGCAACTGGTGTCTTTCACAGGGCAGGATAGTGTCCTGAAAGAGGAGGAACCAGGGTCTCAGCCCCTCACTTCAGCTATGCACCTTGGCAGTTCTGGGGGTCTGCTGGCCAGACCTATCATGTTCATGGTCAGGTTTGGTCAGCCAAAGAATCAAAGTTGAAGACTGAAGGGGACCTGGGCTCTTCCTCCCCAGGATTCCCTGCCTAACAGAGCAATGAGAACACAGAACTGCCAGCCCGCCAGGAGCTCCCCCTGCCTGCATCTGGACAGCACCTGGATTTGGGTTTTCTGAGCTCCAGCTGGCTCAGGGCTCACTTTAACAAACCTGTGGTGGGAAATTCTCCAGGTGGTACGGAGGTACTGGGAGAAAAAGGCTGGGTGTCTGACCTATTAGGACACCAGCCAACAGCTGGCCCAGGTGCAGGCAAGAGGGACAAAGCAGGAAGGAGCAAGACATGACCCCAGGGTGCTGGAGACCCCTTCTTCCTTTCTCCCCTGCTGTGGTCCATGGGCATCACTCAAAGGAAAGCTTGGCTTGGTCCCTAAAATTGAGTCTGGGGGTGCCATCACCTTCACTGCCGCTCTGCTCTCTTCTATGCAGAGGGAGGGGAGACCAGTGAGTCCTGAGCTCGGCTTGGGGAGCAGCAGGTGGTTCTGGGGGCCTGGAGCAGGTCTCCAGGTACTCTCTGCCCTACTCTGTGTCTTCTCCCTGAAGGGACCCGGGTACCACCTCCCAGGGGACCAGTGAAGACCAACACCTCTGCCTTCAGTGCTGGTGACTAAGGTCCAGGCATCTGGCCATGCCTCCGGTGGCCATTTGGTTTCTGGAGGCTGTTCTTTGCTGTGTTCACTCAGAGCTTCCAGCTGAGTGCCCTCCCCACCTGTCTGCTAGCTCCTTCCTCAGACCCCAGAACAAAATGGTGCTGGAAACTCTAAAATAGTCTACCTTTAATCTTTCTGCGTGCATGTGTGTGTGCGCGCATGCCTGTAGAGTCCAGAGGGCAACCTCAGTTTCTGCCCAGCCTTTTTAAAAATTATTTTTCTTTTTTTACTTCTTTGTGTGTGTCGTTTATGTTCGTGTGTGCGAGCTTGGGTGCATGCCTACTATGGCACACACATGGAGGTCAGAAGATGACACTTGGGTTGGTCCTCTGCACGTGGGGCAGGCTTTCTCTGGCTCTTGCTCTGGATTCTCGCCCTGCTGTTGTTCTTTGCTGCCTTCACTGAGGCTTCTGGGACTTTCTCTTGCCTCTGCCTCCCTTCTTGCTATCAGGTGCTGGGATTACAGAAACCAACTATGGCTCCTGGTTTTTTTATGTGAACCCTGGGAGTAGAATTTGAGTAGAACTTGCTCAGCTTGAGCAGTGAGCCCTTTACCCCTCAGCATCTCTGCCTACCTGTTTTTTGAGACATGGTCACTCACTGGCCTGGAACTCACCATGAACTGACCGGCCAAGGATCGTTTCTGCTGCTTCTGCCTCCCCAGCACTGGGATCCCAAGGGTGTGGGGTACCATCTGCACCATCTGGCATTGTTTTTGTTTTGTTTTGCTTTTTTGGTATTTTTTTGAGGTAGGGTCTTGCTCTAGTCCAGACTGACTTGGAATTTACTATGCATTCTCCGGGTGGCCTCAAATGGAAAGCCCCCGGGCTGGGAAGGCGGTTCAGTGGTTAAGGGTGCTTGCTGCACAAGCCTGACTGGAGTTCGGATCCCCAGAACCCATGTAAAGCCAGGCGCATGCGTCCAAGGCACTTTCGGCAATAGAATCAGAGTGAAAAGAATCCTGAAGCTCACAGAACCAGATAGCCTGGCGTTTACGGTGGCAAAGCAACAGGACAGACCCTGTCTTAAACAAGGTGAGAAGCCAGGACTGACACCTAAGTCGCCCTCTGACCTGCATAGGCCTCACGCGCGTGCGCAGACGCCCTCCCACGGGCCTTGTCCTGCCCCACTGAGCCCGGTGGCAGCTGCTGTGATGACTTCCAGAATGGCTCGCGCGTGCTCTCAGGTACCTGCGTGTTCCACAGCCAGCCTGGCCCTTGTCCTGCCCCCACAGGCTCCTGCTGTGACACGCTGTGCAGCTGAGCCTCAGCTCCTGCACCCACAAGACCCCACGCTTCCTCCCCTGCCTCTGGTGGTGAGCCAGGGCCCAGAGCTCCCCAAGGCCAAGGGACAGAGGCCAGCCCTTCCCTGGAGCTGCAGGTGGTATGGAGTGGCCAAGGTGAGGGCAGCACCCTGGCCATCCTGCTGCCCACAGCAGCAGAGGTCCCACTGGCAGAGGAGAGTGGGTGGGGGTGTCAACCCCCCAACTTCACTGCCTGGGAGAACACGAAATGGACTCGTAACACACAAACCATGATTTAAAGGAGGGTCGGGGGTTCCCTGGAGGGAGAACCCATCCCGAATGTACTTTCCGCTGCTATTTAAGGCTCATGTACAGAGAACTAGGGGGTCTTAGGCACATTGAAGAAATGTTTGTAATTTCCAACACGTGACAGTCACAAGCCGATCGCCTCGCGCAGGTCCCCATAGACCACGTGTGGCTTGACTGCGCTCCTCAGTTTCGATCACAGGTTTATTTGGATGACAGGTTGTTTGGCGTATGATTATTTTATCAGGAAATCTTTGGAGAAGCTGTGAGTCCCTGGCTCCAAGAAGCTCCACCCCAGGTTCTCTCGGGCTCAGCTTGTGCAAAGATCACCCCGTTGTGGATTAGCTGGAAACCCACAAATAGAGGTAGGTGAGAACGAGTGTGGTGTCTTCTCTCTCAAGGAGAACCCCCAGTCAATCCCCCAACTTCACTTGAAACCAACCACTGCTACGTCCTTTGTCCCACAGCTCCTGCCACAGGCTAAACATGTATTTTGCTAAACAGCCTGTTGACTCACCGTCCAGCTGATGGGGATGCTTCCCGAAGGCTACGTGGATGTCTCTACCCTCCTGTGCTGGCGTGCGTTTCCACACACACACACACACACACACACACACACACACACACACACACGCATGAAGTCACACTGGATTGCTTAAGGAGTGTTGTCTGTAGCTAAGGGTTGCCCTGTGATTTCTTCTCCACTCCTTTGCCTGGGGTGGTGAGCATCAGGAATGGACTCTCGAAACCTGTGATGTTAGGACAGAATCCCCAAGGCACTTATATCCAAGTCCTACAGGATAGTCTGATCTCTGGCCCACGGCAACGTTTTCCCCAGCAGTGAGTCCTCCCCAAGCTCTGGAGAAACACGGGCAGGGACTGTTCACCCATGTTTTGATGGACGAGTGAGATTCACGAAGGTCAGATTATCCATGGGGTGGGGGTAGAGGGGGACACAGGTCACAGATGGAGAAGCTGGGGTGGGAATTTAGTCTGTTCTTATCTCCTCCAACCTCACCAGGGCCAGTGGCAGAGGAGAGAGAAGCCCAAGGCTGCTGCATTCCCTGGACAGCAAGGGTCTGGGTAGCACCTGGGCACGCTTTTTCCCAGTGTCCCCCTTCCACTCAGCACACAGATGTCTTGGTAGTCGGGCTGGTAGCACATGTGGTAGGAGTGGTGGGACAAAGGATACAGCAGTGGTTGTTTTAAGCATTTGATCTCACGCACCTGGAGAAACATGGTTTGGTAAAAAAAAAAAAAAGATGGTATTGAATCCAGGCCTGGTTGCTCATCCCATGGAAAAGCCAGGGTCCAAGAGCCAAGACTGCATAAGAAGAAAGGCCTTCAGTGGACAAGTTCACCTCAAGGCTAGAACACAGTGCCTGCTGATGAGCCACTATCTCTGTGAAGGGAGATGGTGAGGGTGAGGGTCATCCTCATGGTCTGCCTCAGCAGTGCCCAGAGCACCCTTCCAACAGGGAGCTCACCGGTGTCCCCCAGATGGCTCTGATGAGGACTCTGATGTTCTTACCCACCTCACCCACTGCCTACATTCTGAGCAAGGACAGGGGATGCAGCTGTCAACGTGACTGTCCTTTGATGGCAAGAGAGGAGACACCACGAACTCAGCCCAAGACGCAGACACTGTGAGCCCTGTTACCAACAGGACTTTCCCCTGGGTGCAGACTGTGTCCCCTGGGTGGCGCTTGGGGTTTGAGCTCTCAGCTGTCTGTAGAGGGGCTGCATAGGGTCTGGTGTGAGTACAGCTCACAGGAGGGACCACTTCTCTCTACTTCTGCATCAACTTTCAGGTCACCTCTACAGGATGCGCTGGAGAAGATGCCCACGGAGCATGATTCACAACCCCACTATCAACTGACACAGAACCCGGATGGTGACAGCTGGAGACGTCCCAGAGGCCATGGGAGGGTGGGACTGAGCTGTGGGCTAAACTGTGCCGGGAGGCCAAGTAGTGCTCTGCACTAGGAGTTGAGGACTCATGCAGGGAAATCAGAGTTCTGGGTCATGTGGACCATGACTGCAATGTCCTGGAGGGAATGTTCTAGAAATTGAAGGTACCTGCAGGTGTACCTGTAGCTGGAAGCTTCAGAGAATTGAAAGGAAAGCTTAGGTTGGCTGATTCCTGGGAAAGCTGGGCCACTTTGAACTTTTTGGTTAAGTACACCTGGCCCAGGGTCATACATAAAGTTTGAATCTAAAATGTCCCTCACAGGCTCACGTTTATTTTTTGTTCATTCGTTTTGTTTTATTCTTGTGTATATGGTGGTGTGAATATAAAATGTCCCCCACAGTATGTGTCTGAATACTTAATTCCTAGTTGGTGGCACTGTTAGGAAGGTTGTGGAACCTTTAGGAGGCGAGCCTGGAGGAAGTGTTACTAGGAGTGGGCCTTGAGGTGTGACAGCCCAGCCCTCTCCTCTCTTCTCCCTCCCTGTGGATGTGAAGATGGATGCAGGCTTCCTGCTCAGGCCTACCATGCCTATCCCACCATGATGAACTCCATCCTCTGGAACTGAAAGTCAAATTAAACCCTTTTCCTTTCATAAGCTGCTCCTGGTTGCTCATATTTTGTCCCAGCTGAGAAAGTAACTGATACAGTGTATTTGTGTGTGTGTGTGTGTGTGTGTGTGTGTGTGTGTGTGGCGTGCACACATGTGTCACAGTACACATATAAAAGTCAAAGGCCAGCCTTCAGGTGTTGGGTCTAGCCTTCCACCTTCTTTGAGGAAGGGTCTCTTGTTGATCATCAATGTGTGTGAATCAATCATGGCTTCTGGGGTTCTGTCGTTTCCATTTCCTGTCTTGCCTTTGGAGTGATGGCATTCCAGATGTGTACAACCATGCTTTACGAGGGTACTGGATGGGGTGGTTTGAATCAGATGTCCTCTGTAAATTCACGTCTTTTCAATGCTTGTTCACCAGCTGGTGGCAGCTTGGGAGGAGGAGCCTTGCTGAAGGAGGTGTGTTACTGGGGGCAGGCTTTGGGCAGGCCAGCTCTCTCCATTGCCAGAGCTCTCCTGCTGCTGTTTTCCACCTGCTGTGCCATGCCTTCCCCTGCCATCATGAAGCTCTTTCTTGAGAGGGTAAGCCAAAATAAATCCTTTCCTCCCATCAGCTGCTTTTGGTCAAGTGTTTTTGTTTCAGCTATGTGAAGGTAACTAGAATCCTGGGGATCTAAACTCAGGTCCTCAAGCTTCTATGGCAAGCATTTGACCTACTGAGCCTTCATCTCCCCAGGCCAGGCTCAATTCTTTTGAAGTAGGGTCTCCCTCTAGCTCAGGCTGACCTGGAACTCACTCTGTAGTCCCAGGCTGGCCTCAAAATCACAGCATCCCTCCTACCTCTGCCTCTCGAGCGCTGGTTTAAAGGTGTGCATCACTATGTCTGGCTCCAGGTTCATGTTTTTTAAAAATATATTTTATTTATTTATTTGAGAGAGAGAAAGAGGCAGATAAAGAGAGAGAGGGAGAGGAAGAGGTAGATGGAGAGAGGGAGGGAGGGAGGATGGGTGCGTATCAACCACTGCAAGTCAACTGCATCTGGCTTTATGTGGGTCCTGAGGAATCGAACTAGGGTCCTTCTGCTTTGCAGGCAAACGCCTTAACCCCTAATCCATCTCTCCAGCCCCCAGGTTCATGTTTTGAATGCTTGATTATTGCTGGTTGCTATTAGCCGAGTTTACAGTGAGAATTTGGAGCAAAAGTGGAGCAAGAAGATGTGAAAAGCAGGGAGAAGGATGCTTCTCTTAGAAGCATCTTCTTAGAAGCATTCTTCTTAGAGCTGAAGGCAAAGAGGCCACAATTGTCAGCATTGTTAAGTGGATTAGCACCATTAAAAAGAAGGTGAGCAATTTATCCTGGTGCAATTCCTGGAGGACATGTCAGGAATTAGCAAGAGCCTACCCAGAGCAAGCAATGCTAGGGCATAGAACAGTAATCAATCTGAAAAGCTTTCATTAGAAAAGAGAACTGTTTGAACAGGGCTGTTTAGGGAAGCATTTTCCTAGTTTCAGCCTCCCAGGTACTCAGAGAGAGGTCTTTGCAGCTATGGTTGAAGACGGTTTGATTATCACCGAAGAACTTGGCATCACCCATGTGGTGCTGGATTTGTAGGCGGGCAGAATACAAGTTATAGGGACCCAGTGGCTTGCACCCAGATTTTTTGCAGGTATTTGAAGGTTTTTTATTATTTGTTTTATTAATATCTTTATTATGAATAAGTTTATACATTGTATGAGCAAATCTTCTGAAGGTGTCCCTGTTTCCCTCCTCTCTGTCCCCTACTGTCGTAGTCAGTCACATGCTACTGGGATGAATCTCCAAACCAGGTACAATTTGGGGGAGGAAAGTATTTATTGAAGTAACAGACCCAGGGGAAGTTAAGGAAAAAGGCTGGCTCCCTTTCACAGAAGCAAGCAAAGAGAGAAACCCACCACCAGCACCTCAAGCAAGCACACTGTAACACTGTAACTCACAAAATGCAGAACTGCCAGACCTGGGGTTCCAGCTGTTGTTTTGCATATGTATCCCTAGAATTTTTCATCCAATTTAGAAAGGGTGTCATGACCCCAGGAGGCCAGGCCAAAGTGACACTTCCTCCAGCCAGAAGCCTGGAGACAATTAACAATTTAATAAACACAATTATAATAAATTCTATCGGGGGACATTTATTCAAAACTACCACACCTACCCACTGGGGTCCTTCCTCGGTGAGCATACTGGATCTGTCCATAGGTCAGGGGGTTATGAAGTGCACCAGAGGGAGCCAGTTTTTCATTGGCTTTTTTTCCCTTCCCCTCTTGTATATTGTTGCTGAGGGGTGCAATGTCTCTGGATATTCTCCCCCACCATGGCTCTTACATTCTTTCTCCCCCCTCTTCTGCTCAGTTCCCTGAGTCATAATGGGTGAGTTTTGAGTCTGCTTTGTTCTTGAGATCTTAAGTACCTCTAGATCTTTGCCCTGGGTTTTTGCACCCAGATTTTTAAGGGAAACCAGGGAGGCAAGGTAATACTGGTGGATTCCCTAAAGGGAGCCCCTGACAGATGGAGAGACTGGGAAGCATGAAACTTGTTGTGTTGCTCAGATACTGGAGATGCTAGAAACATGGATATCAGCTTGCAAAGCTCTGCAAGTGTAAGAGTGCAGCTACCCAAAGCCATTGGAGCCTATACGAAACCACCACGCCCCTTAGCAGCACTCAGCCTGTACAGTCTTCACCAGCCCCTGCCAAGTGCCCTGCTCTCCTGTGCACCACAGCTGCTCCTCACTGTCCTTGTCACTGTGAAAACCTGTGACCTGCTGCTTAGGTCACACGGGTCATGACTAGTCTCTGCTGACTGAGTTTAGTTTCTCTGCCTAGACATGGACACCACCCATGCACCTTCACTCAAACGTCACCAAGTCAGACATATCCCCTGACCATCCCTTATGAACAGCAGCCCCTGCCCCCTCGACCTCGCTCCTAGTGCCCCATCTGTTCCTTCCTCAGAACTCCCCACTCTCAGATAGTCTTCTGCGTCCCTCATCCAGGCACTGACCAAGGCATCTTCCAAATGTCAGATGAAGCCACACAGCCCTCTGTTCTGTCGCAGCAGCCATGGCACCACATTGAGACACAGTAATGACTGTGGGGACTGAATGACCACAGGTCTCTGGAGAGTCCATGCTCCCAGGAGGCCCCTTCTGGCTCTAAAGCCTATACTTTCTCCTCCTTCTACAGACCAAGCTCCTTGGTGCTGTGAGCCTTTGCACCTCCTCAATCAGAAGCTGTCACCTCCAGTTGCCGGAGATCTTAATCAGGGAGACATTGTGTTCTGAAAGAAATGGCGGCCCTCCTCAGTAACAACACACTAGGGCCGGCCATGGTCCCTTGCCCCAAGGACTGATCCAGACGGTCCACGAAGGAGGATATCCAGCTGATTGGGGATGGGGAAGAGGGGCATTGGGGAACTGGGGATAGCAACTCAATGTTTGCCCATTAAATAATGTAACTCATTATGGACAATAAAAAAAAGAAATGGCTTACCTCACTGTATTGGCGAAGGCAATAGCTTAATAATTTGTAGAGATTCTAAAAACTGTCTGCTTTTGTCCTTCAGACCAAGGCACAGCGTCAGAAGCAGCTGGAGCTTTCTCCTGTCAATCCCAGCGAAGTCTGGGAAATGTCACTTCTCTGACCATCAGCAGGCTCCTGGAGGCCAGCTCCACACTTCATTCCCCAGTTCTCCAGACCCCACCCCACCCTAAAGGCACCAATATCAAGAAAGTTTCACTCTCTGATGGAGACTGTGTTTGTATTTTTCAGGATGCAGCGAGAGAGCTGTGGCCCATCTAATCCTACCATCCAATCGTAGGCAGATAGCTGAGAACCTGGCAAGAGATGAGCCACCACAGTCATATTGTGGAGGATCCATATGGAACCCCGCAGAAAATGATGGGATGAACAAGAGACCCACAGCCACAGTCATTCAATCAACACAGGATAAGCCAGTGAGACAGAAACCAATGATTTTCGACACAAAGACCCCTAAGTTCTCAACATTAAAAGCAGCCTTAATACTCACCCACCATGACTCAGGGAACTGAGCGGAAGAGGGGGCGGAAAGATTGTGAGAGCTGTGGTGGGGGAAGACTATCCAGAGGCATGGCACCCCTCAGTAACAACACATTTGGGCCAGAAGGACCAGGCTGAGTACTAGGCTATCCATGGTCCCCTGCTACAAGGACTGATCCAGACGGCCCATGGAGGAGGATATCCAGCTGATTGGGGATGGGGAGGGGGGGCATTGGGGAATTGGGGATAACAACTCATTGTTTGCCCACTAAACAATGTAATTCATTATGGACTATATATAATAAATAAAGGAAGTTTATTCTAAAGTCGGCCTAAGTGTACCTATGTAGCAGGGTCTCTTGTTCTCTTCTCAAAGGAAAAAGTTCAGCCAAGGAATACAAAAGGTTTAAGCGGTAGTTTATTTAGCAAAGATAGATTGGAGTTGGCTGTTCCCAAAGGGACCAGCAGCCCAGTGGGTTCTGTGTGGTGGATTTTTATTTTTTTTTTTGTGCTGTGGATTTTAAGGAAGTTTTTATGAATATTTATGAGATGGATGGCATATTCATGGGGTAAGGTGACCCTCCCAAATGATAGTATATTATCTCTCCTTTTAGGGTATTTCTCCCCTTAATTCTCTAGAAAAACTCACGATGGGGTAAAACACAGTATGTAAATGGAATTACAATGAAGCCAAGGTCTTTTGAGGAGGCAGACCTTAGTGCACATGTGGGTTTTGCCCTGGTACCCTAGTTTATGATACAGTGGGAACATTCTGTCTACAACCTCAAGGACATTTTACCACAAAGGGGCATTCTGACCATGAGACCCAGCTCCCAAGGATGCAGCTGTAATTTTCTTGGTTGACTCATAGATAACCCTTTGTAAGACTTCTCAAGGTTTGTGATTGATCTAATTGCTCTCTGCTGGGTAAAACATTCTGCTACCCAAAGTTAAGATACTCTCTTGCTTTGAAATTATTAATTAATTTATTTATTCATTTGGAGGGGGGAGAGAGAAAGCGAATGAGCACACCAGGGCCTGTAGCCACTGAAAATGAACTCCAGATACATGTGCCACTTTGTGCATCTGGTTTTACGTGGGTACTGGGGAATCAAACCTGGGTGGTTAGGCTTTGCAGGCAAGTGCCTTAACCACTGAGCAATCTCTCCAGCCCCCCCCCCCCGTTTTTTTGTTTTTCGAGGTAGGGTCTCATTCTAGCCCAGGCTGACCTGGAATTCACTATGTAGTCTCAGGGTGGCCTTGAACTCATGGTGCTCCTCCTACCTCTGCCTCCCGAGTGCTGGGATTAAAGGCGTGCGCCACCATGCCCGGCTCTCCAGCCCCCTTTTAATTTCTTTAAATTGAAGATTTATCATGATTTGGGGGTGAGTACAATAATTTGTCAGACTGCACATACAGGAACAGGGGTTAGGCTCTCTGCTAGGAATCCCTTCTCCCAGTCGCCCCCCTCTATCATGTATCTAACACCCACAACTCTTGCCCTAGAATCTTCTGGATCTTGTAATCCCATCTAAAGTAGCCATATCCACACCCGGGACTAGAGTGGGGTTCTTTCTCTGGCAGCTGCAGCTGAGTCGTGCCTCATCTGCAGAACTCTGACTCCAAATCCAAGAAGCATCCCAATAAAAAAAAAAGAAAAGCGGAGAAGGGCGGAGCAAGATGGTGACCAAGTAACAACGTCGTCAGGACTTGCCGGAAAGGTTTGATCTCCTCAGCTGGTATCCAGGCTTTGGACACCGGCCGGACCCGAGTTCGGGCTCTCCCTCCCTCCCAAACCCCTGGGTTGGAGCAGATGGGGTTCGCGAGCAGCTCTCTGCTCCCCCGTGGAGCAGAGGGACAAGCCCTCCCCCCCCACTAGCTCCCGCCATTATCCCCTGGGGCAGATTCCAAGCTCTCCGCAGAGATTTCATTGCAGGACAGAGACCCGGGCACCCGCTCACGGCCTCTCCTCGGCTTCGGCTTGGGGTCCACAGCAGGGTTCCCCAGCTGATCTCAGCTCTGCAGGGGAGCACAGAGCGGGCTGGGCCTAGTGCACCCAGGGCTCACACCTTTGTCCCCTCGCGCGGGTTCAGATCCTTGGCGCCAAGTGAGAGGCTTCCCCGCGGGAGCGGCCGGTCCTCAGAGGCGGTCTTCCCCACCTTCTGAGAGGGGAGGGAGTGTCTCTCTACGGAGGTTTGGGGCCCCAGCCTCTCCTCAGCTTCAGAACCGCTGGGGGTTCCCGGCAGCTCTTGGCTCTGCAGGGGAGCCAGCAGCTGTGCCCTTCCTGCGCACCTCAGGCTCTACCTTTATCCCCTTGTGGCAGATTCCCGGTACTTGGCGCCAACTGAGAGGCTTCCCTGTGGGAGCAGCCGGTCCTCAGAGGCGTTCCCCTCCACCTTCTGAGAGGGGAGGGAGTGTCTGTCTACGGAGGTTTGGGGCCCCCAGACTCTCCTCAGCTTCAGAACCGCTGGGGGTTCCCGTCAGCTCTTGGCTCTGCAGGGGAGCCAGCAGCTGTGCCCTTCCTGCGCACCTCAGGCTCTACCTTTATCCCCTTGTGGCAGATTCCCGGTACTTGGCGCCAACTGAGAGGCTTCCCTGTGGGAGCAGCCGGTCCTCAGAGGCGGTCCCCTCCACCTTCTGAGAGGGGAGGGAGTGTCTCTCCACGGAGGTTTGGGGTCTGTCTGCAATACAGGCCCAAGTTTGGGGCTGCCCAGCCTCCCATCAGCTTCGGGACCAATGACCCCCACTTCTCTATCTGGGCATGGGCAGAAGCCAAAGGAAAAACATAACTTCCCAAACCAGGGCCGCTAGTCCCATTATGGAACACGAAACTGGCAAGGAGGTGGAAGAAGCTCATACAGAATTGCAGAGAGAGAACATTATGACTCCTGACCACAACAGAAATGCAGATATGATGCAGTTAAGGGCTGATATGGAAATTATGAGAAAAGACATAAATGAGTTGAAGCATTCCTACTCAAGCATAGACTCCAAACTGAATTCGATGGAGAGAAATATGAACAAATTCAGAAATACATTAAGTGAATTAAAGATTAATCAACTCAGAGAAGAGCTGGACAATCAATTAATTAAATTTGGTGAGGACTTAAGAAAACTAAAAAATGATTTTCAGGAAACCCAAGCAAAAACAAAAATAGATTGGAAATTGGATCTCACCAAAGAATTAGAGGCCATTAATAAAATCATAGCAGAAACCAAAAATCAAGAAGAAATACTAAAAACCTCACTGGAATCATTCAGTCCCAGGGTTGATAATCTGGAGGACAGACTTTCAGAAGTAGAAGACAAATCCGAAGGAATTAATAAGGATGTCATAGGTTTCAATAAATTCAAGAAATAAAGTGAGCACAATTTGAGGGATCTATGGGATACAATAAAGAGGACCAATATTAGAATCATTGGGATCCCAGAGGGAGAAGAAGACCAGGCTAAGGGCATAGGAAATATCTTCAACAGAATTATTCAAGAAAACTTTCCCTATATAACAAGAGAAAGTCCACTCAACTTTCAAGGGGCCCAGAGGACCCCAAACAGACTTGACATGAAGAGAAATTCTCCAAGACACATTCTAATTAAGATGCCTAACATAGAAAGCAAAGAAAAAATACTCAAAGCTGCTAGAGGAAAGCAGACAGTAACTTACAGGGGAAAAGCCATCAGAATTACCTCAGACTTCTCATTAGAAACCATGAAAGCCAGAAGGGCTTGGAATAATGCTTGTCAGGCCCTAAAGAAGTATGGCTTTCAACCTAGACTACGGTACCCAGCAAAGTTATCCCTCCTGATAGATGGAGAAGTGAAAATGTTTCACGAAGTAAAACAGCTCTACGACTACTTCCAAACAAAGCCACAATTTCAGAAGCTCCTGCAAGAGATAACCCATACGGAAGAAACAAGAAATCTTCCTCAGAAGAATACCAGAGATCAGACACGACAATCACAGTCAGTGGGCTAATAACAACAGCATAGACGAAATCCTCATTATCCCTTCATCATGGCAGGGCTCAAAGCAAACCTCACAGTTATATCACTGAATATAAATGGACTTAACTCCCCTATAAAAAGACACAGATTTGCAGGGTGGATCAGAAAAATGGACCCTTCCATTTGCTGTCTTCAGGAAACACACTTTACTTCCAAAGACAGCAACCTTCTTAGAGTTAATGGATGGAAAA
>PVHP010025963.1:0-25093 GCA_004024765.1 Zapus hudsonius | reverse complement strand
TACTGAGGGGTGCCACGCCTCTGGATCGTCTCCCCCACCACGGCTCTCACGATCTTTCCGCCCCCTCTTCCGCTCAGTTCCCTGAGTCGCTCACCACGACAGTTTTTATGAAGTGGGACTTGCTACCTTTACTAACTGACCAATTTAAACATATCCGTTTCTGCAAATTTTCTCTCGGCCTGTTTGGTAAGCGCTGATAAAAAGGAGGAAGTCAGAGGGTTGGAGCTGACAAGAGTGGGTGCCCTTCCATCTGAGAAGGCCATTTTCAAGGGTGACAGCTGGGTGAGAGCTGGTTCTTAGAGAAGGAAGGGTTGGGAGGGAAGACGGTGGGGACTGTCTTCAGAGTGACAGGGTGGACATTTTAGTTTATATATATATATATATATATATATATATATATATATATATATATATTTAAGGGGGGATCAAGGTAGGGTCTCACTCTAGCCCAGGCTGACCTGGAATTCACTTTGTAGTCTCAGGGTGGCCTTGAACTCACAGCCATCCTCCTACCTCTGCCTCTTGAGTGTTGTGATTAAAGGTGTGCACCCCTGTGCCTGGCCAGTTTCCTATATTTTTTAAATTTTTAAAATTTATTTGTAGACAGAGAGAATGGGCATGTCAGGGCCTCCAGCCATTACAAACAAACTCCAGAAGCATGCACCACTTTTTGCATCTGGCTTTACATGGGTACTGGGGGATCGAACTCAAGTTGTTAAGTTTTGCAGGCAAGCTGCTTAACCAGTTAGCCATCTCTCCAGCCCCAGTGTCATTTTTTTTTTGTTGTTGTTGTTTTTGGAGGTGTGGTCTCACTCTAACCCAGGCTGACCTGGAATTCACTATGTGGTCTCAGGGTGACCACATAGTGAATCCCCCTACCTCTGCCTCCTGAGTGCTGGAACTCAAGGATGCACAGATTTTTAAACAATCATTTCTATAACACTTACCTTGTACTGGGTATTCAGTAGTCTAGAGATGAGACAATGTATATGCAAGCAGAGAGAGGAGAGAGAGAAAGAGAGAGAAAGAGAGAGAGAGAGAGAGAGAGGCAGACAGAGAGAGAATATGGGCGCACCAGGGCCTCCAAGCCACTGCAAATGAACACCAGACACATGCGCTCTCTTGTGCATCTGGCTGTATATGGGCACTGGGGAATCGAACTCTGGTCCTTTTGCATTGCAGGCAAATGCCTTAATCGCTAAGCCATCTCTTCAGCCCAGGATGTCACATCTTTTTTTGGTGGGTTTCCAACCTTTCACCATGGCACACACACACCTTCTAAAGACCACCTGTCGCATGTGCAAATATCACAAGGCTCAGATTTTAGAAGCAGATTGTTGAACCAAGAGGCACGTGGGGACATGGGCTTTCGAATCACACACTTTTGGATTTCAGTTCTGTCTGTTTCAACACTGCCATGCTGATAATGCCTGTTTACAATGAGAGAGAGAGAGAGAGAGAGAGAGAGAGAGGTCTGAGACAGAGCAGGATAAAATGTATATGTTGCTGGCACAGCGAGACCCATAGTGAGCAGAGGACAGGGACATGAATTGCAGGTGGCTTTGGGTTCCACTAGTCAGACTACTGGGAGACTCTCAGTTCACATAATATATAATATATAGACATACATATATGTCTATATAATCTATGCACGTATACATATTATGTACATATGCATGCATATGTGTGTATGTATATGTATATATGTATAGGTGTATACTGGGAGATACGTGTATTCCAGTCACTCAAACATGGTCTTACTATGAAGAGACCCTCTGGACACCAGCTTATGACCCCCCTCACAGGGACTGAAACACCTGCCATTCGCTGCTGTTAAAGGCTTACTGCAACCTTTCAGGCATTTTGACTCTATTTAAAATATTATATATATATACATATATATATACATATATACATATACATACATACATATATATATATATATATATATATATATATATATATATACAAACAGAGAGAGACAGAGAGAGTGAATGGGCATACCAGGGCCTCTTAGCAGCTGCAAATGAATTCCAGATGCATGAGCCACCTTGTGCATCTGGCTTTATGTTATATATTTTAATTTTTGCAATGTAAAGAGAGATAGGAGCCGCACCAGGCCTCCAGCAGCTGCAAGCGAACTCTATGCACCTGCATACACCTTGTGGAGACTGGGGAATCAAACCTGGGTCGTAGGCTTTGCAGGCAGGCGCCTTAACCACTGAGCAATCCCTCCAGCTCTGCATCTGGCTTTATGTGGGCACTGGGTAATTGGAATTAGGTTGTTAGGCTTTGCAGGCAAGTGCCTTAACCACGGAACTATTTCTCTAGCCCTTAACTTTGATTTTTAAAAATTTATGTATTTATTTATTTGCAAGCAGAGAGAGATAGAGAAAAGAGAGATAGAGAAAGGGTGTGTCAGGGCCTCCAGCCACTGCAAAGGAACTCCAGATGCATGCGCCACTTTGTACATCTGGCTTTATGTGATCACTGAGGAATCGAACCCAGGTCATTAGCTTTGCAGGCAAGTGACCTTCACCACTGAACAATCCAGCCCTTGACTCTGACTTTTTAACTAATGTGCTGACTTAGAACTGACCCTTTGAGTGGCCTTAGACTCTGCTGGGACATCCCTCTGATCTTGGGCAAGAGATGCAAAGAACACAAACTCCCCCAGTCTCAGTGGCCCTGGTGGTAAATTGGGAAATTCCACATTTCTCTGTTTTTCTTTATCTAATAGGTATCTTCTATTCATTTATCCATCTGTTTGACCATCCATCCATCCATTCATCCATCCAAACACTCACTCATCCATCCACTTAATCATGTATCCATAAACCCCTACATCTATCTACTCATTCCATTCACCCATTCATCCATATTACATACATATATACATTCATACATCCGATTATTCATTTATTCATTCATACATTTGCCTGTCATCCATCCATCCATCCATCCATGGAATATGCTACATTAAGTTCATTTCTATGTTGAGAACAGGACAGTTCTCCTGCCCTCAAGAGTGTTTAAGACCCACTTAACATTGCCAGGTAGGAAGAAGGGAGGATCTTTGAAGGAGGCATCAGGTTGCAGAACCTCCTTACCTGGTTTGCACAGCTTCCAACGGGAGTCTGTTGACGTCTACATGTGTCCAGTGTGTCTGTGTGCCCGTGGGGCTATGTTCTCGTGTGGACTGCCTCATCCCCACCCCCACCCCCACTGAGCAGGACCACTGAGCACTCTGCTGACCAGACCTTGTCCCTGACCTCTTCCAGAGAGGACCCGTGGCGCGTGGCAAAGATGGTGAAGTCCTACCTGCAGCAGCACAATATCCCTCAGCGGGAGGTGGTCGACACCACGGGCCTCAACCAGTCCCACTTGTCCCAGCACCTCAACAAAGGGACCCCCATGAAGACGCAGAAGAGAGCTGCCCTGTACACCTGGTATGTCCGCAAGCAGCGAGAGGTGGCGCAGCGTAAGTAATGTCCCCAGCCCGTGTCCTCCCGGGCGGGGCCCAGGGCTCTTCTCAGCTCCTTCACCATCCCATCACAGACACCAGAATGAGGGGGAGCCTGTGGGAGTGCACCCACACTTACTGCTCACGGCACTGGGCGAGGGGAGCAGGGGTTGGGAATGGGCGTCCATAGATGGTTGAATGGGGCCTTTCCTTCCATGGACTCACTTGCCAATGGGAAGCAGGAGAAAACATCATTATGATATAGTGAGATGGACATTCTTTTATTAAAAATGTATTTATTTATTTATTATTTATTTGAGAATATGAATGGGAACAGCCAGGTGCTTCCTGCCACTATGAACAAACTCCAGATGCGTGCACTACTTTGTGCATCTGGTTTTATGTAGGTACTGGGGAATCGAACCCAGGCCTTCTTGCTTTGCAAGCGAGCACCTTTAACCACTGGGCAATCTCCCCAGTCCATGAGATGGGCCTTCTGCTGTGATGATAACAAAATGTAATAGCCAGCACTTCAAGCACAGATTCTGTGCCAGGCCCAGGGCAGAGTTCTATGTATTTCTAAGTAGTGAGCTGACAGTGGAGGAGAGAGCAAGCTCTTCTACCTTAGGAGGCAGAGGTTTCTGGAAAGTTCCTATGGGAAGCAAGACCTTCACACTAAGCCCTAAAGGATGAGTGAAATTTTGGCCAGTGGAGACACAGAACAGGAAGTTGCAAGCAAGAGGAACAGCATAGGAAAGGCTCGTGTGCTCGTTTGTGACTAGGAAACGGGAAGCGTGAGTTTCCTGGATATTTATCTCTTGCTATCTCTAGCTGTCTACCTGTCTCTGTCTCTCTCTAGCCCCCTCTGATTGTGTCCCTAGGAATTGAACCCAGAACCTCACACATACTAAGCCAGTGCTCTGTCACTGAGCTACATCCTTAACCCTTTAAAATATTTTAAAAAGTTATTTATGAGAGAGAGAGAGAGAGAGAGAGAGAGAGAGAGAGAGAGAGAGAGAGAGAGGCAGACAGGGTGAGTTTGGGTGCATCAAGGCCTCTTGCCACTGCAAGTAACTCCAGACTCATGGACCACTTTGTGCACCTGGCTTTACATACTTTTGAAATCTTTGACAGGACTGGAAAGATTGCTCAGTGGTTAAGGAGCTTGCCTGCAAAGCCTAACACCCAGGTTCAATTCTTCAGTACCCATATAAGCCAGATGCGCAAAGTGGCACATAGGCCTGGAGTTCTTTTGCAGCAGCTAGAGACCCTGACATACCCATTGTCTCTCTGTTTCTTTCTCTGCTTGGAAATAAATGAAAAAGTATTTTAAAACAACAACAACAACAAAACCTCTTTCCTTCCAAAAGCTGCTTCTGGTGAGGTGTTTTGTTCTAGCAGCAAGAAGGTCACTGCCACAGATGGGCATGTGAGGGCTTTTGATGTCTTGCTATCGTAAACAGTGCTGCTGTGAACACTTCAGTGCATGGTTTTGCCATGTCTATACAACTCTATTGCCTGTGGAATTGCTAAGTCAAAGAATGGACCTAGCCGGGCGTGGTGGCACACATATTTAATCCCAGCACCCCAGAGGTTGAGGTAGGAGGATGGCCATGAGTTCGAGGTCACTCTGAGACTACATAGTGAATTCCAGGTCAGCCTGGACTAGGGTGAGACACTATCTTGAAAAACAAAGAAACAAAAATGAGTAGATCTAAGGTTGGCCTTGGTAGATGCTACTAAATAACTATTCCTTTTTTAAAGAGGATTTAAAAAATATTTTATTTAATTTGTAAGCAGATATATATGAAGGGAGAGAGAGAGAGAGTATGGGCACATCAGGGCCTCTAGCCACTGCAAATGAACTCCAGACTTGTGTGCTACTTTGTGCATCTGGCTTACATGGGTACTGAGGAATTGAACCCAGGTCATTAGGCTCTGGAGGCAATAACCTTAATGATTGAGCCATCTCTCCGGCCCCCTAAGTAACTACTTCTTTGTAATTTGCACTCTAGCCCTCAGGGTTCCACTCCAGTAGTTGCTTAAGTAATCTTTGCCAATACCAAAGATGGCTTGCATTGTGGTTTTAACTGTCACTCTTGGTAGCCCCTTACGCTGCTCGTTTCATACAGTCATTGGACATTTGGAGACCATCTTTAAGAAAGAAGTACCTGTTTGAACTGGTTGTGGGAACACAAGCCTGTCATCCCAGCACTTGGGAGGTTAAGGCAGGAAGATCATGAGTTTGAGGCCAGCCTGAGCTACATATTACAAGATTCAGTCTAAACAGTACCTCTAGGGATGGGGAGATGGCTTGAGCCTGCAGGCCTGGGTACAATTCCCCAGTATTCATGGAAAGCCAGATAAAATGGCATATGCTTCTGGAGTTCCTTTGCAGTGGCAAGAGGTCCTGGCACACCAGCTCTCTCTCTCTCTCTCTCTCTCTCTCTCTCTCTCTCTCTCTCTCTCTCTCTCTCTCTCTCTCGGCTTGCAAATAAATGAATTTTCTTCAAGTACCTCTTTAAGAAGAGTATCTCTTTTTTCCCCCTTGGCTGCATGTTCCCTCCCATGCAAATGCATAGGAGTTTAAAAAGAGATGCTGATCATAAGGTCATATACATAGTATATATTATACATGCACAGGGACTATATTACCACACACTGGTTTGCCTTATATTTTCTAAAGTTGATGTCTTTTGATGGACAGATGTTCTTAATGTTTTAAATTTCTGGTCTATCTATCTATCTATCTATCTATCTATCTATCATCTATCTACGTATCTACCTATCATTTATCTATTTATATTTGTTTTTTAAGGTAGGGTCTCACTGTAGCCCAACTGACCTGGAATTCACTATGTGGTCTCAGGCTGGCCTCAAACTCTCAGTGATCCTCCTACCTCAGCCTCCTGAGTGCTGAGATTAAAGGCGTGCACCATGCCCAGCAGAGGAAGAGAGAATGGGTCTGCAGGGCCTCCAACCACTGCAAACAAACTCCAGACACACGTGTCTCTTTGTGAATCAGGCTTTACATGGGTACTGGGGAATTGAACTTGAGTTCGTTAGGCTTTATAGACAAGCGACTTAACTGCTGAGCCATCTCTCCAGCCCTCTGGTTAGTATATCTTTGTGTCCTGTTTAAAAACTCTTTGTCTAACCCAAGGTCATGAACATATTCTCTTAATAGTTGTACTGGAGATGGAACCCAAGCCTTCTTACGTACTAGGCAAGCATGCTTCTCAGCCCCAGGCTTAGATGATTTTCAGGTTTTACCCTGGGAATGAGAGAATCTAGGGAAATATGGGACATAGGAAAAGATATGGGAAAAGGGGAGTGGCCAATGCCCCACTCACAGCTCTCTGTCCTACAGAATTCACCCACGCGGGCCAGGGTGGGCTGATGGAAGAACCCACGGGTGACGAGCTGCCCACCAAAAAGGGGCGGAGGAACCGTTTCAAGTGGGGCCCAGCATCCCAGCAGATCCTGTTCCAGGCCTACGAGAGGCAGAAGAATCCCAGCAAGGAGGAGCGAGAGACCTTGGTAGAGGAATGCAATAGGTAGGGTGGTGGAGGTGCTGATGTGGGGGTGTGTGTGTTGGGATTGGGTGGGTGGGGGGCAGAGCTGCTTTGGTCAGGGCTGAGATGAGGTTGGGAAAGGGAGGGTGACTCTTGGTCCCCAGGGAGACTCTCCAGTCCTGTGGCTCTTGGTGCCATATCATATATATATATACCCATATATATGATATATATGATAATATATATATATATTTGCTGGGCGTGGTGGCACAAACCTTTAATCCCAGCACTCGGGAGGCAGAGGTAGGAGGATCGCCATGAGTTCAAGGCCACCTTGAGACTACATAGTGAATTTCAGGTCAGCCTGGGCTTGAGCCAGACTCTACCTTGAAAAACCAAATATAATATATTATTTATTTGCAAGGAGAGAGAATGGGTGCACCAGGGCTTCTAGCCACTGCAAACGAACTCCAGATGCACGCACCACTTTGTGCATCTGGCTTTATATGGGCGCTGGGGAATAGACCCTGGGTTGTTAGGCATTGCAGGCAAGTGCCTTAACCCCTGAGCCATCTATCCAGAGCTGGGCCTGGTGGTTCATGGGTGACTCATCTCTGCAGGGCGGAGTGTATCCAGAGGGGGGTGTCCCCATCGCAGGCACAGGGGCTTGGCTCCAACCTTGTCACAGAGGTGCGTGTCTACAACTGGTTTGCCAACCGGCGCAAGGAAGAAGCTTTTCGGCACAAGCTGGCCATGGACACATACAGCGGACCCCCGCCGGGCCCAGGCCCTGGCCCTGCGCTGCCTGCCCACAGCTCCCCTGGCCTGCCCCCCTCGGCCCTGTCCCCTAATAAGGTCCACGGTGAGTCTGCCGGGCAAGACGTAGAGGGAACAAATGATTTTAGGACTTCCACAGTGGCAGTGTGTGTGTGTGTGTGTGTGTTGGTGAGAGAGAGAGAGAGAGAGAGAGAGACAGAGAGAGAGACAGAGAGAGACAGAGAGAGACACAGAGAGAGAGACAGAGAGAGAGACAGAGAGAGACAGAGAGTGTGTGTTGGTGTGCCAGGACCTCTTGCCAATGCAAAGGAACTCCAGGAACTCTACCACCCACACCACTGCATCCACTCCACTCCATTCCACTGACCATCAATCAGTACATTCCACACCACTCCACCCACGTCAGTCCTCCCTCTCCACCCACTGCAGTCCTCCCTCTCCACCCACTGCAGTCCTCTCTCTCCACCCACTGCAGTCCTCCCTCTCCACCCACTGCAGTCCTCCCTCTCCACCCACTGCAGTCCTCTCTCTCCACCCAAGGCAGTCCTCCCCCTCCACCCACCACAGTCCTCTCTCTCCACCCACGTCAGTCCTCCCTCTCCACCCACCACAGTCCTCCCCTCCCTCTGCACCTGGACCATCAGGCTTTGCAAGCAAGTTCCTTTAACTGCTGAGCCATGTCTCCAGGCCTCCGTCTGCTGTCCACACCTTCTTCCCTCTTCCAGCTGCATCCTGTTCCCTGCTTCTTCACTCGTCTCCACTCCACCCTGGTCCACACCATTCCATCCCCTCCAGCTCATGCTCTTCAACCTAACTGGAGTTCCGTTACCTCAGTGTAACTACCACATCCATTTCAGTTCTACTCCATTCAACTGTATTCCAACCACTGTTTCCACCAGCCCGTCTCCATTCAGTGGAAGGAACAGCTCAATGACAGTGAATTTGAAGTATCTGCAGGGAATTGGTTCCAGGACCTTCCACAGATATCAAAGCCCCCCTATCTCTCTAGATGATTTCTGATACTCAACACAATGCAATTAGTACGTAGATCACAATACTGTATTGTTTAGGGACTGATGACAAGTTAAAGGTCTGTATGTGCTCAGTACAGACAAATGTCTTTATTTTTGAATATTTCCGATCCCCAGCTGAATGGGAGCATGCGGCGTGTCTGTGGATACAGGGGCCTGACTGCAAAGCTCAATTTGATTTAATCCAATCCAATTTTATTTCATTCAGCTCAACTCAAGCTCCATCTAGCTCAACTCACTTCAGGTTCAATTCAATTCGATCTAATTTAATTCAGCCAATTCCGTGCAACTCAGTTTGCTTCCGTTTTATTCCATGAGTTCTGATTCGGCTCAGTTCCTTTGTCTTTGAGTGCCGGTTGCACACCGTGGGTAGCGCCAGGTAGCGGGGGACATGAGGCTATTAGTACCTGCAGCCCTTGTAGCCAAGGAGCTTGGCTGCAGAAGGAAAGGCGGGGAAGTGGCCTGAGCAAACCAGTGCAATCTGGTGTGATGAGAGCTATGAGGCAGACGAGGATGGGAAAGTGGGGTGCTGAGGATACTGCTCCCCCCTCCAGGTGTGCGCTATGGACAGCCAGCAACCAGTGAGGCAGCTGAGGTGCCCTCAAGCAGCGGGGCTCCCTTGGTGACAGTGTCTGCTTCCTTGCATCAAGTGTCCCCCACAGGCCTGGAGCCCAGCCACAGTCTGCTGAGCACTGAAGCTAAATTGGTGAGTGACCCCCACCTGTAGGGACACGGCTTCCAGCCCCATTTTCCCATGGCTGGTCCCCAGGGATGTAGTGTTGGGGACACCCTGACTCAACTTGGCCTGCCCTCTCAGGTCTCAGCAACTGGGGGGCCCCTGCCCCCAGTTAGCACCCTGACAGCACTGCACAGCTTGGAACAGACATCTCCAGGCCTCAACCAGCAACCCCAGAACCTTATCATGGCCTCTCTTCCTGGAGTCATGACCATCGGGCCTGGGGAGCCTGCCTCTCTGGGACCTACGTTCACTAACACAGGCGCCTCCACCCTGGTCATTGGTAAGCTGGTGCGGGTGAGTGGGCACTGGATTGGATCTTGGGGCTCCCATAGAGTCTAGGAGCTGGAAATAGCTTCTAGGCTTCATTCATTCATTCACACAACACCTATTTTCTGTGGTGAGCTCAGCACAGCCCTTTGGTTTGAATGAAGCAAAGACTCAAGTGAGGAGACAGGCAATAATCATAATACATAAATTATATAAACTATATGTAGTACTTAGGTCTGTGGGAAAAATAGAACAGGGTAAAGGCAGTGCTGTGATCTTTTCTGCCTTTATTTTTATTTTTAAATTTATTTTTAAATTTTCATTTATTCATTTGTAAGCAGAAAGAGACAGAAGAGACACAGACAGAGAGCATGGGTGTGCCAGGGCCTCCTGCCACTGCAAACTCCAGACACATGCACCGCTCTGTGCATCTGGCTTTATGTGGGCATTGGGGAATCAAACCTGGGACACCAGGCTTTGCAAACAAGGACCTTTCTCCAACTCTACTTTCCTTTTTTTAAGTCCATAAATTTTGCCAGGTGTGCTGACACACACCTTTAATCCCAGCACTCGGGAGGCAGAGGTAGGAGGATCACTGTGAGTTTGAGGCCAGCCTGAGACTATATAGTGAATTCCAGGTCAGCCTGGGCTAGAGTGAGACCCTACCTTGAAAAGCCAAACCAAACCAAACTGAAGTCTTTATTTGCAAATATATAATACCATTCACTATTCAAGACAGATAGGAAGCTGCTGGAGGAGCGAAGCAGAGAGCTAAACTAACCCCAGGACCTCTGCGGTGCTGTGGAACCCCAGGGCTCCAGGGAATCCAGTTTGACAGCTCTTGAACTAGTCACTGCCTGCCTTTCTCCCTTGCTCTGGGAAACAGGGTTGGTGCTGAATCTGAGGGGGTGGTGGGTGGGAGGCCTGGCTGACTCTTGCCATCCCCGCACCAGGCCTGGCCTCTACCCAGGCACAGAGCGTGCCGGTCATCAACAGCATGGGCAGCAGCCTGACCACCCTGCAGCCCGTCCAGTTCTCCCAGTCGCTGCATCCCTCCTACCAGCAGTCTCTCATGCCTCCTGTGCAGAGCCACGTGGCCCAAAGTCCCTTCATGGCCACCATGGCCCAGCTCCAGAGCCCCCATGGTGAGCACCCTTGTCCTGGGCTGGAGGAGGTGGGCAGGGGAGCGGGCAGCAGGTGTCATGATCTGCATGCCTGGTACAGGTGTGTGTGCTTGTGAACATACATAGTCATGCATTGTAATCACCTCCTCATTGCTGGGACAAGACACCAGGCCCAAAGTGGCATCTGGAAGGAAAGGGTTTATATTGAGGGGAAGTTTCATCAGGGTACAGTGGGGGAGAGTGGCTGACATCACACACATCTTGCCACAGAAGCTGGGAAGTAGCAACAAGAATGAGTCAGATTGGGCAAGGGGGAGGCTTGGGCTATAACACCCCAAGGCCCCCCAGTGACACACCTCCTCTAGCAAGGCTCCACCTACCAAACTGTCACCAGCTGGAGATTTGACAAGGAGGCATAATCACAACTTTACATTCATACGACCACATCGTGGTCTGTGAGTGGACATGGATACTTCTGTGGGGTGTCCATTTGTAGGCGCACAGGCCAGTCTTCTCTGAAACCCTGGGCCATGCACATTTTAGAGCTCATTATTATTTTTCAGACTTTAGGAAGGTGGTTTGTTGGGCATACCTTGTGTCAGTATCTGACAGGACACTGACAAGGTGTGGGCAGAACCTGTCACCCGAGCATGAAGATTAAAGACTCACGTAGCCGTGGGCAGAGCTTGCCATCACGTGAGCTCTGCGGCCATCCACATGGAAAGCTTTTAGGATCAGACTTTTTGGAATTCAGGATTGGGCTAGGGGTTATGGGTCTCTGTCCTTGTGTGTGAGGGAGGAGAAAGTGTATATACTTGTGCTATTGTGCTTTCAGCTGAGTTCTTGGGAGAGTATATAGTTATGTGTTTGGTGAGTGTCCGTCTCTTGGGGAAGCTGTATGTGAAACTGAGTTCTGTGTTAGAGAAGCAGCCTGGAGATGGAGACATCGCTGACTTTTGCCCTGCTCACCAGCACGGGGGCCACCTGTCTTTCTTTTTCAGATCTGTGCTTCGAACAGAAGCACCTGCATATATACAACAGCACCTGCACTTAGTACCAAGAGTCTAGTTAGCACAGTAGCTCCTCTGCTTAGTACAACAGTAGCTGCACTTAGTACAATGGTGCTGATGCTTAATACATCACCTGTGCTTAGTACACAAGCCCTTGTGCTTAGTACCGTAGCACCACACCTCTGCTCCATTTGACTTTATACCTGTGGTTTCAGGTGACAAAAGGAGCTGGAGTTGGTTTCTGGCCTTCCTTGGGCTTGTCCCCATCAATCCCAGCTGAGCAGGCCCCTGTAGCGGGGTAAGGAGAGCCATCTCTCCCATCTGGATCCCCAAGCACTGTCCCATCAGGCCATTCAGCAGGTCACATGTCCACTTCCCCTGGCAGTCTTGAGATGTTCCAGAAGTCCAAGGTGCCATGTCTGTGTCCTCCTGTCTGTCCAGCCCTCTACAGCCACAAGCCCGAGGTGGCGCAGTACACGCACACAAGCCTGCTTCCGCAGACCATGCTGATCACCGACACCAACCTGAGCACCCTTGCCAGTCTCACACCCACCAAGCAGGTAAGGCCCTGTATCCGTAGCCTCCTCCAGGGCCCTCCCAGGCACCACCATGACCCAGGGGCTCAGGATGCTGCTCTCGTCTTTCAGGTTTTCACTTCGGACACCGAGGCCTCCAGTGAGTCTGGCCTTCACGCACCTTCGTCTCCAGCCGCCACCATCCACATATCCAGCCAGGACCCAGCTGGCATCCAGCATCTGCAGCCTGCCCACCGGCTCAGCACCAGTCCCATTGGTGAGTGACTCACATCCCTCAGTAGGGTGTGCCCAGGGCGCTGTATTTAGGGATGGATGGCAGATGCCTGCCCTCGGTGGCTCAGATACCTGTGGCATGCTTAGTGGTGTGTACAGCTGTAGGGGTCTGGGGCCCCTGACTCAACTGAGGAGAGAGAAGTGACTGGAAGAGGCAGTGGGGGAATGATACTCAACTTTCACTAAGAAACCTGGCTTCCTAGCCTCTTTTGGGCATTTGGAAGAGAGGATCCATGTTCTCACATGAAATGATGTACGCACTCTGCAGCCTTTCTGTCTCACATCTGTGCCCCAGTGATCCTGGAGGAACCCCACTTTATAACTCGTGATGATGTGGTTGAGAGCCAGCACCTTAGAGAGAGGTGAATTCCATGGAGAATTCCAGGTGGCCCCCTGGAATTCTGTGACTTCAGCCCAGCTGCTGGTGACTGTGGTGACAGTGACTGAGTACTCCCTGTTCCAATTCCATGCCCTGTGAGGCGAACTTTACAAATGGAAAAGCGCACACCCCAGGAAGTGAGGAAGCCATCTCCCAGAGCTACGTGCTGGGAGGCCAGGACTTGAACCCAAGCTGGCCCTTTCTCTCTGCCACTTCCATCAATCTGGATCTCCCAAGACATGGATACGTGTCGTGTACAGGGAGATCCTCCTGCTGGAGCCGATTTATGCAGTTGTGGGCAGGCTGGAGGCAATTCCTTCTCTAGGAAACGTCAGGTTCTGCTCCTTCTTAAAGCCTTTAACTGATTAGATGTGGGTCCACCCACTCTGCCAAGTGTGACTTCTTTCACTTAAAACTTATTTCCTGTTGGTGTGAGACACATCTGCAAAATATCCTTCCAAGGTGGGGGTAGAGCTCACTTACCTTGCATTAAAAAAAAAAAAAAAACTGATTGTGGTGGTGTGTGTATTTAGTCCCAACACTCTGGAGGAAAGGTAGGAGGATCATTGTGAGGTCAAGGCCACCCTGAGACTACATAGTGAATTCCAGATCAGCCTGGGCTAGGCTGAGACACTACTTCAGAAAAAAATAATAATACATTAAAATTGACAATAATAAAGCAAACGACAAAACAGCAACACCTAGGCTAGTGTGACACATGAAATTTATCTATCCTCTCTCATCATGGCTTCTTTGGAGTTTTCTCTAAAATGTCCGAGGCAGTCCTGCCTGATGGCCCTGCAGCCAGGCTGAGAGGCTCCCCTTGTTAAGAGCTGAGGTTAAAGGGGTGATTCTGGGCTTCCTGGAATCTGCTGAGATCAGGAGGTGAGGCCTTGTTCCCGTTTCAAGCACCCCTAGGGATGGGCAGGCGGGTTGGGGTCAGAGGGCACTTGGCCCATAGCCAGTAAACGCATTTGTCTCTGCAGTGTCCTCCAGCAGTCTGGTGCTGTACCAGAGCTCCGACTCCAATGGCCACAACCACCTGCTGCCCTCCAACCACGGCGTCATCGAGACGTTCATCTCCACGCAGATGGCTTCCTCTTCCCAGTAGCCAACTGCCTCTCAGGGCCTGGGCCCTGGAGCCTGCTTAGCGGGCGAGGTCTACAGCCATGCCTCTCCTGCCACAGGCTGCTTACTTTTTCCAGAAAACTCTGCCTTGGCTCTGGCTGCTGCTTCGCCAGTATGACGCAGGGACGGTTCTGAGGCACCCCAGCCTGAGGAGGGGTGTTAGTTGTACAAAAGGGGACTGTGAATGGCTGAGACACAGAGCCTGTTATGGGCAGGATTCTAGAAGGACTTCCCTGCTGCTTGGGCCAGACAACTTGTTACTTAGAACAGAAGGGAGTAGCCTGTGACTCTGGTGCCTCCAGCCTGGACCTGAGGACCCTGAAAGTTCTCTGTGATGTGCTATGAACTCTGAGGTCCTAAGACAACACGACTGCCTGTCTCCTGTCACCCCCAGGCTGTTCCAGCTCACCTCTGCTGTGTCCACATGCCCATTGGTGGATTGCCAAGCATGAGCATGGGTGCTCTGTGCCAAGGCCTGGGGCTGGGTTGACCAAGACCTGGGGGAACTTGAGCCAAGAGGAAGGCATTGAGGGCTCTCCCAGCCTTGCTGTCCTGAGCCACCCCCTCCGTGGCCCCAAGATGTCACTTGCAGGGACATTCACTCCCCTAACCATCATGCCTTCTGATGCCAGCCTGGTATCTTGCCTCTACTAGAAAGCCCACTTCAGGGTCTTATTAAGAAATCATTCTGGCTCCTGAGGGTGCGTGACTCATATCATATCCAAGCCCAGATTCTGGGGCAGTAACTTCTCTGGCTTCAGGGACCTGGATACCCTTTCCTTGTCTAGGCCGAGGATGGGGAGACCTGCCAAGCTTAGAAGATGGCAACACTGGCCCAACTGAGGTGTTCTGAGGGAGAGGATGATGAAGAGAACGGCAGAGAGGAGCTCCCTGCATAGCCTGGAAGCTCAGGAGCCTCGCTGGCAACTGTCCCAAGGAGTCTGAGGTTGAGTGCCACTGGGTGGGACAAAGCAGCTGAGCGAACCCAGGGAATGTATGGCCTCATCTCTCTGGCCCTCTGCAGAGCACCTGGCCCTCAGTGGCAGCCTTCATCAGGACTGAGGAAGGGACCATGGAGAACCAGTATCCCTTACAGCTTGGAGCCAGCTACAGGCAGGCCTGTACATTTATTTAACTTTCAGTAAAGTCAGTGAGAAACAATGAAAGCTTCTTGCTTATCCATGAGTGATCCAGATGGGGTTAGGGCAGGCCAGGAGCCCGAGGAGTAGACAGGCTTCAGTGACACATGCCCACACAGTCGGTCTCTTGAACTGAGGCACCACCTGGATCTTGAGTATTTACTCCTTCAGACCCTGTTGCATGAAACCTAGGCCAAGTGTGAGGGCACTTGCTGACGTCTTGAAGCTGGGGTGAAGCAGTAGGTCTTGGGGGCATGGGCAGGAGGATCCTACATGTGGGGCTGTTAACTTAAAATGTCCCCTTACCACTCAGCACTGAAGGCTAGGGGTGTAGCTCAGTGCATAAACTCATGCATAGTTTGATACTCAGCACCACAATAAATACACAAATTAATAAGTGAGGGAAGCAGAGGTAGGAGGATCACCAAGAGTTCAAGGCCATCCTGAGCCTACATAGTGAATTCCAGGTCAGCCTAGGCTAAAGCGAGACCCTACCTCAAAAACCCAAAAATAAAATAAAAACAAAATAAACAAAATTTTGAAGAAAAGCCCCACCAAAACAACACTGATGGCACGTGCTTATTACCTCAGCACTCAGGAGGCAGGAGGATGGCAAGTTTGAAGCCAGCCTGAGCTAGACAGAGACCCTCTTTGAAAACAACAGATAACAAAACCAAGATTCAACACTGACAGGGAAGCAGCACCTACCCAAGTCTAAATTTTGGTTCATTTGATAATTTATTGACCTCTTTTTTCCCTTTTCTTTAAAAAAATTTATTTATTTGTGTGTGAGAGAGAGTTAAACAAAGAATATGGGTCTCCTGTCACTGTAAATTCCAGAAGCATGCACCACTTTGTGCACCTGGCTTTAGGTGGTAGTGGGAAAATGAACCCAGAATGGCAGACTTTGCAAGAAAGCGCCTTTAACCACTGAGCCATCTCTCCTATTTTTCTTTTGGTGCTGGGATAGAACTTGGGGCCTTGTACATGCTAAGCCCACACCCTAGCACTGAGCTACATCGCCTGACAATTCACTTTTAATAAATTATCGTCAGCCCTCTGACAGTTTATTTTCAATAAGCAAACTGACTCAGAGACATTATTGTGCATGGCATATTTACAAATGTGGAGAAAGAAAATTCTGGAAAACTTGGAGAAAAAAAAAAACTTTCCTCCTTTTCCAGATAATGTCAAGTCTAAGTGGATGGGTTAGAGAGATGGAGGGCAGGCAGAGAGAATGCAAAAGTTTTTCTCTGGGCCTCGGCACCTTGAGGACCCCTGCCCTCATTTTCCAAAGACCACTTGTCATGTCAGATTGGGGAGATGGGGAGGAGAAAGGGCTTCTGTTATTTGTCCACCTTCGGTTGTACTGGAGCAAAAGAAGCTATACCACTTGGCCTCTAGTCTCTAACAGCTGGAAGGCTTTTTTCCAAGGCCCATGAAAGTTCTAGAACCACTGGTCTGTTCAGTTTGCTCAGGCGCCTCACTGCAGTCACTCTGGATCGTGAGCAGGGTGTTGTGGGCAAAGCCTACACTTCAACTTGGAGGAAGGTGTGGCTCTCATCTGCATTGTCCCTTGTGGGTGCCTCATCCTCAGACTGGTGGGCACGGCAGGTGCCCACAGCCTTGGGTCAGTTTGCAGGTACGGCGGCTGTGCTCTTTGTCTGTGGGCACGGGGAAGCCTCGCTGGCCTTCTTAACCTTCTTCTTCTTCTTCTTCTTCTTGGTCCCAAGTGACACCTGGTCTCCATTAATTGTGTCGGTCTCCTTTTCCTGCTCTGGAGCCATGGCCCCACAGCCAGGGGTGGCTGCTATGGTCATGTCAGTGGTGGCCACCTTCTTGGCTCTTTTTTTCAACTTCTTTTTTTTCTCCTTGGCTTCCTTCTCCATCACGACATGGCCGTGGATTGCTGACTCCTGGAGAATGTCGGAAGCCGACACAGCTGCCTCCCGGCATCGCCGCCACTCCTCATCACTGTCCTCACTGCTGCAAGGGGAGGGCAGCCAGGTTAGCTGGAGTCTGGACAGGTGCCAAGCTGCTGTCGCTGTCCCCAAGACCAGACAGAGGCAGGCCGTCTGATAGCTCAGGCCTGGGAGAGAGGCAGACCTAGGTTCCAGTATTAGCCTCCCTGCTTCCTAGCCATGTGACCTCATAAGTGACTTGAGCTCTCTGACCTGAAGCATCTTCATTACTAATATGGGCACCTCAGTGACCACAGGGATTCTCAGGAGGCAGATGTGCTACAGGGAGGGACCTGGCTTAAGACAGATGCTCACAAAGTGTAAGACCCAAAGCTACCCCTGAGAGACCCTCTGCTCCCTCCAGTTGGGGGCACCACTTCTTCAGTTACCTGATGGGCTCCTTCCTCTGGTCTGGACCTGTCTGGGTCAGCTTGGCTATTACAGGGGACAAGGAGGGTAAAGAGGAGGAACCATGGGCCAGGGACGTTGCTCAGTTGGTAGAGTGTCCCCAGTATGCATGAAGCCCTGGATCACATAAAACTGGGTGACACATATCTATAATCCCAGCACTTGGGAGTTGGAGGAAGGAGGATAAGAAGTTCAAGGTCATCTTGGCTACTTAAGACCCTGTATCACAAAAAAGTTAGAAGAGCTGTGAGGAAAGGGTATAAATGCTCACCTGGAGCTGGGGGGCCGTCGCTTTGAGCGGGGCTGAGGCGAAGCTTCTTCCCCTGGGCCTCCTGGGACGGATGTGAAGAAAAGGCGGAAGCCTAAGGGTGACAGGGCGGTCAGCGCCGCCTCCTTACATGCCACGGCTGCACCTCTACCCTCATGAGTCCAGCAGCCAAGACCTGGGCATCCCTGCCATGTCAAACAGGCCTGCCTGACCCCTGACAGAGCTAGAGGATGGAGGCTTCTGGAAGTCAGTGCTGAGCCTCCAAAGAGGCTAAAGGGCGGGGTGGGGGCTGTACAGAGTGGGTCTGAGAGGGCCATGGAATGACGGCTACCAGCTACCATGGGAAGTGACCAGTCCTCGGAGCACAGTTACATCATCTGTGAATGGGGGTGTCATGGTAATTTCTGCCTCACAATGAGGGGCAAACAGACAAAATGATAACACAGTCTAATTGTATTGCCAGCTACAGACACACAGTAAGTGCTTAATAAAACATTGGCATTGGGGGGTTGGGGAGACGGCTCGGTGGGTAAAGTGTTTGCTTCACAAGAATGAGGACCAAGTTTAACCTCCAAAAATCGACATAAAAATTCTAGGTATAAAAATGGTCTTGATATTCATGACCTCACATTGCTTAACACTACCTACACAAGACCTTCATAACAGGAGGAGGACATGATGACATCGAAACAAAAGAGAGACAAAATAAATAAAGTTTAAAGACTGAGAGGGGGTATGATGGAGGGAGAATTTGAGAGTGGGGGTGAGGAGGGTTTATTGTGTATCATGGTTTATTGTGTATAATATGGAAGCTGTCAATAAAAAGTTAAAAGGAGAATAAAAAATGCTAGTTCTGGAGTCAGGTGTGGTGGCTCCAGCCTGAAATCCCAGCACTTGGGAGGCTGAGGTAGAATTGCTGTGAGCTCAGGGCCAAACTGAGTCACAGAGTGACTTCCAGGCCAGTCTGGGCTAGGGTGAGACCTGCCTCAAGAAAGCAAGAAGTGAAAAATGCTGGGTGTGGCAGTATATCCCTGTAATCCCTGGGGAGGTGGAGACAGGAAGATCTCTGGGGCTCAATGGCTAGCCAGGCTAGCCTAACTGGTGAACTCTAGACCAATGGCGGATCCTATCTCAGAGGAAGGAATGGACGGCATTCTTGAAGATGACATGTGAGGCCTCCACACATGTGCACACACACATGCACCTGTCCATAAGAGAGAGCACATGCACACACACATATGTACACATACACACACACCGAGACGACAATAGTGTAACTACTGACCATCGTCCTCTGAGGTTGCTTTCTGCACCTTAGCTTTTTGCGGCCCCTTCACGACTTCTGAGATGGTGATGAAGCTGAGAGAGAGAAAGAAAAAGAGAGGGGGGGGGAGACGGCTGACTCAGGAAGGTAATGCCAAAAATGATGTTATTTCAAACAAACAAACAAAAAAATAATATATTTTTTTGTTTTTGGTCTGCTGAGGTAGTGTCTCGCTCTAGCCCAGGCTAACCTGGAATTCGCCATGTAGTCTCAGAGTGGCCTTGAACTCATGGCGATCCTCCTACTTCTGCCTCCCGAGTGCTGGGATTATAGATGTGCACTACTATGTGCTACTTTTCTTTTCCCTTGGTGTGGTGGCACAAGCCTGAATCCCAGCACTTGGGAGACGGAGGCAAGGGAATCATGAATTCTATAGGTTGGCCTGGGATACAAAGAGAGATACCATGTTTCAAAGAAAAAAATGGAATTCAAAACCTAAACAGCACACCAAAACAACTCCCTAAACAAAAGAAAAGATGGGCTGAGGAGATGGCTCAGGAGTTGAAGGCGCTCATTTGTAAAGCCTTCTGTGTCAGGTTCAATCACTCACAACCCACATAAAGCCAGATGCACAAAGCAGTGGGCACATGCATCTAGAGTTTGTTTGCAGTGGCAAGAGGCCCTCGTGTGTCCATGCTCTCTCTCATGCAAATAAAAAAAAATTTTAAACTCCCTGAAAACAAGAGCATCAACAGTCATCCTTCCTGTCCATGTGTCAGAGAAAGGGTATACAGCTGGCTGTGGTGGAGCACTCCAGTAGGATATTGGTGAGGAGGCGAAGGCAGGGGGATCAGGAGTTCAAGGCCAGCCTGAGATAGGGCATACATTTGGCTCTGAAATATGACCAGCCTGGGGAAGTGGTTCAGAGGTCAGCTTCTAGAACAAGGCAGACCTTGTTGATTGTTGTAGCTTGCTGCAAAGCCAAGTGGCCATGGCCCAGAGGTCAAATAGTCACAAAGAACAATGGAGCTTCCACAGGCTGCAATGTATCTGAAATTCCTGAACCCCTTCCCACATCCTTGAATTGGGACTGGCACACATGCTGGGGACTCAGGGTCTGGGCTCTCACTCAACACTGTCTCACAAGAACAGTCATTCTATACTTTAGACAAGTTCCTTTTACCACAGCCCCAATTCAGGTCTCTGATCTAGACCAGCTCATCCTGAAACGTGCTCCACGATACGCCACTAAGTTTTCTGTGAAGCAAAGGCACTGTGGCCAAAGGAGATTGGAAGATGTGGGCTGCACCAAGCCATACTACGGGACCCTGCTGAGAAGCACGGAGGACACAGGGTTAAAGGAAAGCTGAGACTGGCCTAAAACCCCGATTATCTCATCCTGAGACCGGCAGGAGTTTGGCTATCTCCTTTCCTCCCCAAACCTCGAGCTACCTGGTGGGCCCCAGCAAACCCTGATAAGACTAGGCACTTCAAGGCCTGAGTTTACTGGAGTTCATATAATTCAGCTATAAGGTGATAACAAGCCCGGGCAATGAGAAAGTTTGAAGGTCACAGCTCCTCTACAGCCACCGCCATCTGTTACATCCTAAAGTCACGTAACTCCCGCCACTTGGGGCTGAGAAAGTCCCCCAACTTATCTATGCAAACCAGACATAGATAGGTTACTGGCCCCTACCAATCCTTCCATGAGACATCCACAGGAGACCCTGCCCCCACCAGTCCCCTTAGCCGTTTGTCCTCCTGCCCCTCCTCCTCCCTTCTACATAAAAGCACCCTCCCCAACCTAATAAATGAGCTGTTCACTGCAACTGTCTCCTGAGAATTCTTCCTCTCATCTGCTCACTGCTGTCCCAAGACTCTGTTCATCCAGCTCTGTGGATGAACTAGGGTGTTAGTGTACAATAACCCCCTAAGTAATTCATGGACTACACCACACAGAATACACTCTGAAGCCCAGTATCTGAAAGCATGCACTGAGTGCCTAACAAGGGCAGAAGAAGGCATGCTTTTCCTTACCTGTCCAGCAGGGCTCCCAGCTTCTTGGCTACGTGGGCTCGGAACTCAGGGGTAGTCTGGAGCTCATTGCCATCTTGGTCGTGCTGGTCCACCTTACGCCTACAACACACATAAAAGGATCTCACTTCCTGTCAGTTCAGAAGCTGCTCCCATGAGGAAAAGGACAACATGTATTGTTCCTTCTGACATCTCAGGGTCTAACCTGGCACCTGGGACACATGGGAGGTTGTTGGTATTTGTTCAAAGACTCCATGAGGCTTCTACCCACAGTGCACAGTACCTGAGGCTCAGCTGGGAGGCGGGCACCTGGTTGCTTGCAGCATCTGTAGAACAGTGAAAGCAAGGCGTTTATAGAGGAAACACCAACAAAGCATCAGTCGTGTGCCAGGCAACCAAGAGGTTTACATGCATAACTCAGACTCATCCTCAAATCCCCATGTGAGAGGTGATGATTATCCCTATTTGAGAAGACAAGTGAAGGAAATGTGGAATAACCTGGCCAGAGTCTAACAGCTACCTTTTTTTCATGTGTGTGCAGTTTTATCAAGTGCACTGTGCACTTGGCTGTGGGCCGAGTGGTGTGGAACAGGATGGCTCTTTGTACTAATAAAATTAAAAAAAAATTTTTTAAAGATAGGGCCTCACTCTAGCTCAGGCTGACCTGGAACACATTCTGTAGTCCCAGATTGGCCTCAGACTCACAGTGATCCTCCTACCTCTGCCTCCTAGTGCTGGGATTAAAGGCCTGCACCACCATACCTGGCTGCTGATGACATCTTTTAAGAAAAATATTTATCTATTTGCAAGCAGACAGAGATAGGCAGACAGAGAGAATGGGCATGCCAGGGCCTCCAGCCACTGTAACGAACTCCAGCTGTATGGACCTCTTGTGCATCTGGCTTTACGTGGGTACTAGGGAATCGAGCCCAGGTCATTTGGCTTTGCAGGCAAGCGCCTGAACCGATGAGCCATCTCTCCAGCCCTGCTGATGACATTTTTAAAGCTCCAACACTGGGGATGCCAATGGTGGACTCCCATTGAACAAGACACTGAATGGCTGTTATAGGAATGTGTCCTAGCTGCTGAAGAATTTAGACAAATGTCCTTGTCCTTATGGGACTTATGCTCCTGATGGAGAAGACAGATGATAATTAAACACAGCAAAAAATATAAAACTGGATAATAGCAAGTATACAAAAATCTAAAAAAAACCCTTAGGGTTCAGTGAATAAAGTGTTTCCCAGTAAGCATGAGTACCTGAGTTTCGATTCACAGAACCTATGAGCCAAATGCTGTGGAGGACAACTGTAATCTCTGTACCTAAGGCAGGAATGGTGGAGACAGGAGAATTGCCCAGAAACTTGAGGATCAGCTAGCCTGGTGCACACAGCAGTGAAATAGAAACCCTGCCTCCAACAAGGTGGAAGGTGAGGTCCGACACCCAGTTACCTTCTGACCTTCTCACTTCTGTGCTCACACGATGTGCTCTGAAAGAAAGATGCTCATCTCCCCCCCCCCCAGACACTTTTAGAGCACAACATAATGGGGTGGGCACTGTAGCACACCTGTGGAGTTAATATACCATGCCCTGCATTGAGACCAGAGTTCCTGAGCCTCCATTCTGTTCAGGTGGCTCCTTAAACATACACCATATACACATACCAAGAAAAACAGAGGACAAAAGTAGGGAGGTGCTAGGTAGGGGAATCTTCACTCAAAGGTGGGCAGGGAAAGCTTCTCATATTAGGTGACAGTTAAACAGAAACTGGATGAGGTGAAAGGATATTTGGGATACTTGTGGACCAAGTGGATACTTGGGTATGTCTTCCAGGCAGAGGGAAGTGTACCTACAGCCTGAGGCAGGATGCCGTGGTGTCTGACAACTGATTGGATGGAGAATTCATGGGGGCCAGGTCACCCGGGATCCCCAGCTGGGGCAATGTGAGGACCTGGGCTCTGAGGAAGAGGAGTCACTGGAGGATTCTTGGCAGAGAATGCCATAAATTGACTTAGGTTTTTTTTTTCCCCCAAGATTCATTATTATTTTATTTTTTAAACTTTATTATCCAAAATTAGATACATTGTATGAGCAAATATTTTTTGTGTTGGTATCCCCATTTCCCTCTCCCTGTCCCCAATCCACTGGAAACATGTTTTTATTTATTTGACAGAGAGACAGAGAGCGAGAGCGAGAGCGAGAGCGAGAGCGAGAGCGAGAGCGAGAGCGAGAGCGAGAGCGAGAGCGAGAGCGAGAGAGAGAGAGAGAGAGAGAGAGAGAATATATATGCCAGGGCCTCCTGACACTGCAAATGAACTCCAGACACATGTGCCACTTTGTGCATCTGTATTTACATGGGAACTGGGGACTTGAACCGGGGCCATCAGGCTTTGCAAGCAAGGGCCTTTAACCACTGAGCCATCTCTACAGCCTGACTTAGGTTACTATAGATTTTTCTCTGGCCATCGTATAGAGTGAAACCTAAGCAGGACAAGGGCACACAGAGAGAATACGCTGTCATCACTGAGAACTCTGGATACAGGCAGTGTGAAGAGGGAGTCCCCAAGATGTCTTGTTGGGCTGGGTGTTGCGTAGGAGAGACAGTGAAATGCTGGGAGGTTCTGACTTGACAATGGGACCAAATGAACAGAATTGGAGGCCCAGGAGTCTCAATGCAGGGCATGGCGTATTAACCCTCGGTGTACTGCAGTGCCTACACCATGATGCATTCATAGTGTTCCTGGTGTTCCAGGAGTTGGGTTCATGGGAGATGGGCATCTTTCTTCTGGAGCACATAGTCACAAGGACCATTATCTCTTATTATGATACAGGGCAGTTGTGAGGTCCTACCCTGAGACAGAAACAGAATCTAGGGTCAACTGAATCCTGGCTATGAACCCACAAACTGTGTGACCCTGGGCAAGTCACTTAAACTCCCGGAGCCTTTGTTCTTCTCTATAAAGTGGGGATAAGATTACTAACCTTGGACTAGAGGGATGGCTCAGCAGTTAAGGCACTTGCTTGTAAAGCCTGCTGTCCCAGGGTTCAATTCCCCAGTATCCGCGTCAAGCCAGACGCACAACGTGGCACATGTGTCTGGAGTTTGTTTGCAGTGGCAAGAGGCCTTGGTGTGCCCATTTTCATTCTCTCTCTCCAATAAATAAATAAATAAACCCAGGAAAATATTACTTCCTTTCAGAGGTATTGTTATGGACACTGTTTGTCCACTTCCTTCCTGGATTTGATAGTTACAAGATCAGCTTGTTATTTATCAACAGCTCCTGGCACAGTGCATTGGTTTGAAACGTTATGCAAATGACTCAAATTATATGGTGAGCAAACTGGGTAGATTAGCTCCTAGTCACAGACCTTAAGAGCTGTATAATATAGAGCCTACATGAACAAAGTAGTGACCTACATCTTCAGTTGGTCATGGATCAGAAGGTAGGTGGGAGGAACCTAGGAAATGAGGGGTAAGCATGATAGGTCAATGAAGGACATACAAGTCCTTAAATACTGTCCCTGCAAACACTGACACATTTTATCATGGGGAAGGTTTCCCACCTGGAACCCCACCCTCTTAAATAAAAAAGAGCACAGAAGAGAGTTAGAAACTTTTGTACAATATCTAAACCCCTAGTAATATTGGGGCTTGGAATCTTGCTTTGCTATGGCAACTCCAGTAGCCTGGTGAAACCAGGCTTCCTTTTCAGAATAACTTATTAAAATTAGTTATTTATTCATTTGCGAGCAGATAGAAACACACACACACACAC